>RBVU03000010.1:0-26972 GCA_004115045.4 Sinella curviseta | reverse complement strand
GTACACCTCTGTTCAATAGCGAAGGGAAGGGAAACCCGAGCATTATCGTCACAAGACAACAGTTGGCCCTATCCCACCAGACCAACTAGATCGAACATTGAAGTCATCGGTATGGTAGTAATCCAGCACATATAAAAGTTTAAGGTCATCATAGTTTTGGTTTAAGATATTGCATGGAAATAGAGTTCCATAGGATTTCTCTATTCAAGCGATCTATGTGCAAGTCGGTTAACGCTAATAAGGTTTTCCTTGTGGTAGTAAATTATAAAATTGTCTGGCTTATGAAAAACTAGGATTGCTGGATGCGGCGCGGTTGAGCCTGAGACTCCAATAGACTGCATAGGTATATATTTCGACCTTGTGAGTTGTGATGTGACAAAGTGGATTAATTAAGACTACGCATTAATTTAAGAGAATGAGTTAGAATTCTAAACAAGAAAATGGGATCTTCTTGTTGTAAAGGTCAGGCAGTGTCGGCCAGTGAAAACGACGGTAAGATTTGACACTTTTTTCTTTCGTTACACATTGTCGCAAAATCGAAATATGTACATATAGTTAATACCATTGCTGAATGCTCTAAATAATAGTTCGTTGAGTGTGCTAAACTTGGTACTGCTCATGTGACCATTAATTCGTTCATATTTCCTCGCTAGCATAATTTTAATTTTACAATGACGATGATGATAACATTGAATATGTTAAAAACTGCAACTTTTGCATAACATAGTATCAAACGGTTGACGGTGCGGTGTAGAATGTTGACCAGACTTCGATGTGCTTTTATCTTGCTTTTATGTATTTATATACACACAAAACGTAGTCATTATTTTTCGGCACGTGCATGTACTGAGTCAGATGTATTAATTTTATTCTTGATTTCGTTATTATTAAAACATTACTCCGTGTCCTTAATGACCATAATAACGAGTTCTGTTCACTTTCTATGTTAGAATGCGATATGAAAATTTGTCACTCATTGCCCCAGCATTCCGAATAATAATTTGAAATACAGTTTGCAGTTCAGATTATGCTGCCAGTTCTTTACAAATCGAAGCCTTTAATTCATTCATCCGCATTCCCTGTTTCTCTCAAAAATCTTCGTAAACAAATATTTTAAGCTGATACAACATGTAAAATGGCATCCCATATAACCTGGTATTAAAAAGCACCCAAATAAAGAGGATCCGCAAGTTCTCAGAAGGTTCCCAAAATACTGAGTACTGATACCCCCAAAAGAGGACCGTATTATTTCGTTCATAAAACATTCGTCCTTTTCATTGCTTGATTGTCAGGTTATGTCAATTTTGAGTACCGGAAGAGTACCGATTGGTCTGGTATTCACCTACTCGCTTGAAATAGGTGGGAAAACTGGAGTGCTGCGATATTATGGCTTGCTTATTCCCAACTTCTCTTCCTTGTCACACCATAACAGCAGCAAAATGCCGAGCATAGGTAAACATCAAATAAGTAGAAATGCAAAGCGGAGAATTCATCAGCGATTAAAACGATTAAATTATGTAGTTAATTCTGACATACCTACTCGTGTAAATGACATCAGAGTCGAAAGCAATCTCGGGGATCAACCTATTGATTACGCACCCGATATTTTACTCATAAACCCTGCACCAGATGTTATCAACAACGAGTCTCGGGTGCAGAGTCAAGTTTAAGTGAAAAAGAATTAGTTAGATCATTAAGTGATTGGGCCGAATCAAATAAAATACATGGCACCGCAATAACGTCGTTACTAAAAGTTCTCAGGAGGCATCACTGCTTCCAAAACCTTCCTAAAGACTCAAGAACACTCAGAAGAACTCCCAGAGATATTACAATTTATGAAGTTGAGCCAGGACAGTATTGTCATTTCCCCTTAGCGGAATCAATTATAAGATTATACAATTACTACAAGTGCAAATCGGATGAAATTAGTGTACAGTTAAACGTCGATGGATTGCCAATTTCTAAAAGTAGTTCTCAGCAGTTTTGGCCAGTTCTAGGCCATATCGTAAATATTCCTTCATCAAAGCCATTTATTATCGGTTTGTACTTTGGGAGTGATAAGCCTAAATCTTCAAACTATCTTTTGCGATTGGCAGTGAATGATTTTTTAACTTCAAATTTGATACTAATTGGCGACCGTCAAGTCAGTGTAAATGTTCACAGTGTAGTTTGTGACGCTCCTGCCAGATCCTTTCTTCTAAACGTCAAAGGTCACACGGGGTATTTTGCTTGTCACAAGTGCAACATTGAAGGAGAATACTTCAACAGACGTATGACCTTTCCCGGAACATGTAAAATCTTACGCACAGATCAAACATTTCGACCCAAACTACACGAAGAGTTTCATTTGCAAAGTGACACAGAACTTCTCAGACTTCCGTTGGATCTAGTTACTCAAGTTCCACTAGACTATCAACATTTAGTGTGCCTTGGAGCTACAAGGAAAATTATCAATTTATGGGTACGAGGGAAGCTAAACAAGTTTCGCTTTCAAAACAAAGACACGCTTCTGCTTTCTCAAAACTTAATTACTCTAAAGCAGTTCTTTCCAAAAGAATTTCCAAGAAAGCCCAGGAGTCTGCAGCATTTAAAGAATTGGAAAGCTACTGAATACAGGACATTTTTACTGTACGCTGGACCAATTGCATTGCAATCAATATTGCCAAAAAATTATTATGACCATTTTATGTGCCTACATGTAGCAATTCGAATATTATGTTGTGATGAATTGCAAACAAAGTACATTAACTATGCTGAAGAACTTATCGTGTATTTCGTAGATACATTCGCAACGTTATATGGCCAAGAACAGGTTTCCTATAATATTCACAATTTGCGCCACTTATCTGCTGATAGTCGTAAATTTGGCACACTAGACAAGTTCAGTACCTTCAAATTTGAGAACTACCTAGGGGAAATCAAAGGACTGCTTAAATCAGGGAATAGACCGTTAGAGCAAGTTTACAACCGAGTTTCAGAATCAAATGCCAAATATTCAACTGGTACAGCTGGAAATTGCCAGAAAGAAGAATTTAATATAACGATAAACCGAGGTGACAATGCATGTGAACTTCTCGATGGCTCTGTGTATTTAGTTGAGTGTATCAGTGAAAATAAAGAGCAGTTGCTTTTTGAAGGGAAAAAGTTAGTTAATCCTAGTCCATTGTATGAAGTGCCTTGTAGTTCCGAGCTTTTAGGAATACGAACTTTCTCTCAAATTGGATGTTCAGAATTAGTCGATGTGTCACAAGTAAAAAGGAAAGTCATAGTGTTTAACTTTAAAAACCGCCTGACGTGTATACCGCTACTGCATCTCAATTAAAATGTTCTGCATTGCTGAGTTTACAGTACAATTTGGCAATCAAGAAATTAAAGAAGTCGCAGTTGTACACTCCACTTGGTTCCAAGGAACGGCAAAATGCTTCTTTCCCCCTTTCTGGCGAAATAAACTAAAATTGTGTAATGCAATTAAAATGGAGCTGTCCCGGACCCTACTTCATGGACCCTTTATGAAGCGAAATGTGTCGGTAATCGCTCTTTTGGTGAGTTAATAAGTTTATTCTTATGAACTTTTGCTATCATATTTTTATATCATTCGCCGGTATTTTATCATGAAGCTGACCTCGTCATAATACATATTTTGTTTCATTTGTTTAATGTTTAGACACATACGAAAGTGCACAGTCAAAACTTTCGGTAGCGGAGGAAAACTCGGAGTTGTCATCTGATAATTACAACGGTAGATTCAGAAAGCGTCCAAAGCAGGCAGCAAAGGATAACATTGACAATTCGGATTCAAGTGAAGACGAACCGGTGCAGCATAAACGTGGACGCGGATTCATTAAGATTTCTTCGCAGGCACCGCTTCCTCCAACAATCCCTATACCTCCAGTTCCAATATTGCCTCCTCCTACTCCTCATCAACCAACACTAGTGGCTGTAGCAAATCTTTATGATACTCAGGTGATTGTCATGATAAATAATAAACTTAATTATTTCATGTTATTAATTATTGTAAAAATTACAATGATTCATTTGTTAATGGCTCTAATTTATCTGTATGCTTGTCTATAGGAAAAATCAAGTGACATAATGGAATTTGAAAGTAGCGCTTCCGGGTCTGTTAACCGCTCAACGTTTGTTAATTCCTCTCCACTGTTTCTACCATCCAACTCATCATATGAGCTAACTGGCCCTTTTGGATTAAGGGAGCCGCGTAATGATTTTATTCCACCTGCGGAAACAACTGGATTTGGCTCCACCTGCCACACCTCGGCCATTCACAATCTACAAACAACTCCTAAATCTACTGATCATGGGGAAGAAAAGAAAGAAAGAAAAGAAAGACACATTTAAAAGAAAAATATTCACTTTACTGCCAATTCTCGGATTTTATTTACATGTTATTTATTTAATGTACAGCGAAAATTAAAAATGATCTTGTTGCAGGTTTGCGGGAGGCCGTGAACAGGATTGAGAGAAACCAAGAAATTTTGACTGAAAAAGTTAACATGCTTTTGGATATGATGAGGACATTCACGCAGTACAAAAGTGCACAGCAGATGAATCCGGATATCCAAATACGGCTTCCTTTAACTAGCATTCAAGAGTTTAAGCAATTAAACGGAAGGTTGATGGCAGACCGAAACTTGCAACATGACCTGGTAATTCAAGTTTGTCATTCAATCGAGCAATCTATATAATTTATTATTCAACGATTAGCAATAATTTGCCATGTGCTATATTATTTGTTCAATAGATCATGATGTTGGCAACTAAAGGTGGAAACACCCCGAATCAAATCGCTCATCACATTACGAAAAGTTTGATGACAGATGACTTAATGCTTAACTTCACCATGAAAGGTCAAACGGGAAAGGAAGCCTTTAAAGATTACGTTTTTCTAGACTGTATTTGTGGTAAACTAAACTTTGATTATGATTAATTTTTGGATAATAATTACAGCATCTTTCACATTACCTTTTATCGTAATTTGTTAAATTTTTATTATAATTTGTTATATTTTTATCGTAATCAAGGTGCTGTCCGCAAGCAACCAAAGGGTTCGGTTTCCACTGACTATGAGATAAAGAAGGCTGTGGAGTATTGGTTAAAACGGGCATCTAAACGCATTAATGAACGGTACAAAACCACTCCTTGTTCCAAATTATGTATGCTGACTGATTTAACTTTAAGAGTGAGTTTTAATTGATGATGGTTTGTTTTTGTAGGAATAAAAATGGACCCACACTAGTAACCACGCCAGTTGGAAACAATGACTTGGCTGAGTAGATTTAAGAAATATAATTAATAAATATTTTAATTTTTAAGTATTCCTGGACTTTGTACTATTCATAAATACATATGGATTAGGTTAATATTTGATTGTTGAGTATTAAAACGGAAAAATGGTTTAAGTTCTGTAATTAGCAATGGTTTCATTGTCCTTTTTTGCACAAAATAATGCATTCAAAAGAGCCCGCTTAAATCTCTGAAGTGGTGTTTGCCACCTAATGGTACCCGAAAGAGCACCTGTTTGGTACCAAACCTGTATGAAATTTACGTACTTTTCACTCAGTGTTTAAGGTTTTATTGAGTGCTCGGTACTCGTTCGAGGTGTACCAGTGGTACTGAATTAGACCTGGTCTTTTTTTGACAATGCCTTCTGAAAAGTCCTAGTCTGTTTGGGGCCAAAACAGTATTTCGTTGAAAACGTGCGGTACTTCGGGAACCTCGGGAACTCATATAAACTTAAACGGATCCTTCTTTTGGTAATATGGGATATGACCATGAAACTAAAAGATACAAAAGAGGAAAAGATCCGTCACATCAAACACTGAACAAACATAGGTAGAAACAGTAGTCAAGCTATCAACAGCCACATTGGTTAAGGGTAACATTTTGCTAGACATGCAATAAAGTGCCCTGCCAAATAATGCCAGTGCCAATTTCCAACAAGGTCAACACCAAACGAACCATAATGGGAAATAAAAATTATGTGAAGAGTGCTAGGTGCCATTAACCCTACTTCACAGAAAAGCCTTTACTACCTTAATACTTTTTGCTTCTTGACAAACATACCGGTACACCGTTAAACTGTCTATATACTGACAATTAAAGCAACGAAAAATTCAAGTCTGGAGTGGATTGCAAACAATTGTGCAGAAATATATCTTGTCAAGTTTTATCGCGTAATGTTTTGCCCATCTTGTGACTGCAGCATTCATGTGTGTGCATGGCTTTTTTATATTTTACATCTACATAATATTTATTTACCCATTCGTTTTAAGTACACATTTAAACTTTGTTGTGATATAGGATTAGCAGGCATACATACACGGGCAATCTTATGATTTGACTTTTGTGCATTCTAACCGTATATGTACAAGACAGTTTCAAGTTCACTCATGTCAGTGTTTTTATTAACTTATTACTACATACCACATTAAAGGTCTATAAACCCTTGTGTTGCACTTGTCTGGGTATTTACTCATTCAATTTGTAAACACAATAAAAGTTAAACGGTTTTACCATTTATACCGAAGTAAGCGTGGATTACCATGTTAGTATTTCATTATCACGAAGGTTCATAGGCTTGGCTTGCGTAAAAAGAGCAGATATACGGTAGGAGTAGACTAATATTGTCACCCAAGTCTGAAAAATATATGAAGTAGAGAAAAATACCAATTATCACTTGTGAAAATATACATGCGAAAAAATCTTTTTAACGTTTCCATTTCATTTCTATCATTTACTTACTGCAAGCTGCATGCATAGCTCATAGCTGATAGTAATGAGGTAGGATTCGTCAGAAGATATTAAATTAAACGATATGATAAATGGTTGGGTATCCATTTTCATCCGTAACGTTGAACGGATTGATTCACAACAACCTCCTCTTTATCAGTTCGAATGGACATGACATTAGTCATTCCCGTCGTAATCAGTTCTGTCGTTTACAAAATCATGAACCGGCTTTGGATTCCTTGTTCATTGTAGCAAGGCTAAAGCTAATATGCATTTGCTTAATACTTGCTTACAATTTTGTTGGTTACATATTTGTAAGCTACGTATTTAGTCATCAAATAGTAAATATTATATACAACTGTATGTTGTAAAAGTAAATTGAAACTTGATCACTATTACTTTTCTTTTACTTCTGCTCCATAAAGCTCAGGCGATATAGATAGAATCAACGCTTTCGATGAACGAAAGTCATATTCTCACTGTTCTTCACCCATCGCATCATTCGGCGGCTTGATTGTGACAAAGTGAAATGACAATCTTGCAAGGCGAAAATCTTTGCATCAGTAGTGCCAGTGACAATGCTAACAGGATTTAAAGCATGAACAGTTTGGTCACAAATTGTACATTATTACAGTTAACCGGCAAATTGTGATAAATGACATAATGTATTATATAAACTATTGTTTTTGCATTTTAATACGACTCAACTCGTCCTCATAGTTGAGTAATATTTAGGCATTTTGCTGGAAATTGCATCAATTCATGAATCCAACTTTTCTCCAATTAGTTGAAAGTGAATCGACTTTGTGTACTAGCAAGAAAGTTTAACGAGTTTTTGTGCACGAGCAAGAGGGGTAAAAGAAAGCAAAAACAAAAAGCAATTCTGCCAGAATAGCATTTGTTTCCCAAATTGCATACACATAAAAATTCGGAATAGCGTGACAGAATCGTTCATTGGAGTTGCAAGTTTAAACATAAAAATGGCAAATGATAGTGATGAGGAGTACTATCGCCGTCGTAAATGGATAGGTAATAAAATTTCAGTACATACTACAAAACGAAAACCATCATCAGTCTTTCTCCGAGTAATAATAGGTCGAGTAATGCTGGATGTAAAATTTAATGTCCATTTAGTGTTCGTAAAATATTCGTCACACGAGCCTCACGACTCGTGTTAAGCGAAAATTAACGGTACTTTTGGCATGACATATTACTATCGGGTATGCAAAAAATCAGTGTTAAAATCAATTGCGACAGAATATGTAGCTACATGTAATTAATAATACTCGGTCTTCGAAATATTTTACACATTGGACAGATATTGGAAAGGAGTCTTTTGTTGATCATCATTTCATCATAAATCCTACATGTATCGATGTATCTAGAATTATCTGTTTCTTGTTGTAGGCACCCCGAAGGAATATGATCCCAAGTTTAACGGACCTATTGAAAAACGAAGTTGTACGGATGTGATATGTCTGCTTATGCTGGTGGCTTTCATCATCGGATGGTGTGTGATAGCTGTAGTAGGTGAGTTAATTTCAATATGAGTTGATCGAGTAATCCATTTCACGCTGACATTTTTCTGTTACATGTTCCAGCGTTTCGGAAAGGCGATCCCTCCATTTTGGTCTATCCCGTGGATTCTCTGGGTCAAAAGTGTGGACAAGACGAACCCGTCAAGGACAAGCGTTATCTTTTCTTTTTTGACATTACAAAATGTGCGAAAGCGAACGTCCTCGTTTATGGCTGCCGAACGCCTCAAGTAAAATACAACAGCTCCTTATGAAATGTGCAATGTACAGATAGTAGAAATCTTTAGTTAGATTATTCATTGCTCATGTCAATGCTTGCATAGGTTTGCGTCGAGAAATGTCCGGATCCCAACAATGGAAAGCCGTGGTCTGTAAACCTAGCCAGGGAAAGCGGCGAATCAGAAGAATCAATCAAGGAAAAGCTTGTTTGCAAATATCACGTTGACAAGAGTCAGTACACTGTGGATCAGCTCATTGAGCCAAAGAAAGAACTTTGTGCCCGGTACATTCTTCCAGCCAAAACAAGTGAGTTAATTTTTTGAAACATCGCATGTAGCATGTTTTGGAGAATTTCATAGAAAAGTAAATGTGTATCATGAAAAAATGTCTACATTAATATATCGTGCAATTCGCAATGAAAAATTGAAAGGCAGTTCTACAACTTAAGTATTTGATTGATATTACAAATGCAACCTTATCGACACATAGTTGAGGATTATCGAAGGCGAAGTACCAGTAAGTGTCAACATAGTTGAAAAATTTGATACGCTATCTATCACTCAAGTTCACTTCGCCAATACACCTGACCCGATACCGGATCACGAGCTTCTCAGTTTTCTATGCACTTTCTCATGCACCGACTTTCACGATTGTGCTATCTGTCTTCCAACAAATGTTGGAAATCACCAATTTGTCGACTAATATAAGAGCATAATATTAAGCATTTTTTATTATTACATTTAATGTAATATAGTTTCTTTGTCTTAATATATGCTCTACAGAGCACTGTTTGTTGTATCAATGATTTTATCTCTAAATATTTTGCCGTGCTTTGTTTTTTTTCTCGTGAGTTTTAATTATGCTGTAGTTCATGACATAAACACACCGTAGTTTTCACGTGCCACATAATATGCTATTATATTTTAATGTGAAAGTCAATGTTTAAACGTTTTTAATGATATATCGTAGATATATGTATATGGGAATTAACAATGTGTGGTTTGTTTTTGTATTTATCCCTTACTCATAACTACTCTTGTAAAAATCTGAAACTGCTTCAGAAAATGTCACCAGATGGAAATTAAGAAGGAACCCAATTAAGAACGTAAAAAATATCCGTAAGTATCAAAACGATATTTTTATGTTTTCGCAATGTGATTCGTATTCAGTTTGTAGTTAGCAAATAACATTTCAGAACGAATATAACAATATATATACCGCTTTGTTTTCTGGACGCTTATTTATGTTTCTGCCAATTTCGTTGTATTGTAATTGAAAATGTTTGATTATTAGTGTCAGCAAGTTTGGAAATAAAATTTATTATTTATGTTCGTCTCATTGTTGTGTCTTATTACAGTTGCCAGCCGCTGCATACCAAAACTGTCAAAGATTGAAGAGATCACTAGAGTGGAACACATGGATAGAAGCACTCTCCAGCAAGGAGTAGACTACATTATCCAGTTCTTCAATGCAAAAGAGGTGAGCACACTGTTTGATGTCACTGGTTATAAAATACCTAATACTTTTATAAGCGTGAATGCGATGTTTAATTTTAATTCTATTATCAAACAATAGAATATGGAGTATGTATTCGAAGACTTGCGAGTCTCCTGGCTTTGGATCGTTTGCCTTCTGGGAATTGGAGCTATAGCTTCTTTGATTTGGATTTGCCTTATGAGATGTTTTGCTGGAATCATGGTTTGGCTGTCACTTATTGGAATGATTGTGGTGTTGAGTTTTAGTACGTTAGAAAATATAAATCCATGAAACATGTAATTATTATAATATTAGGTGGACAAAGATGAAGCAATATTATTTTTAAACCTTCAGGCTGCTACTTCAGCGTCACCCGATACATAGATTTGAAAAGTGTCAATGATACTGGGGAATTTTCTCGATCCGCGAATCCTGAGTTTTTTGTTTCTGAAGAAGAGTTGAAGGAGCAATTAGATACATACCTAAAATTACAAACAACTTGGTTGGTATTCGCCATAATTACTGGGACCTTGCTTGGCATTCTTCTCCTAATAGTGCTGTTCTTACGGTCGAGATTATTCATCGCTGTGGCTCTTATCAAGCAAGGAGCAAGGTATACAAAGTCTTTACATTATCAAATTTGAAATATAGTATGTATTTACCCTACAAGTTTAGGATTTTGTATGAATTTGCAGAGCTGTCAGTGACATGACGTTTACATTGGTATGGCCGATTTGCCCCTGGATTGCCCAATTGTTTGTCATTTGCTGGTTTTTGTTGGTTGGGCTTTATTTAGCCACTGCAAATGAGACAGTGCATAGTATTAGCAAAAACTGCACATGTTCAGGAAAGGAGTTCATAGAAGACAAAAGGTATCATCATTACAATATATATTGCAAAATAATTACATGAGCTATGAGCTGCGGACTGACATGAACTTTTATTCCTTTCTTTCATTAACATGGTAGATGTGATCCAGACAGCTTCAACAAAACCATCCAAGCATGCCTAGACACGTGTCAAGATACTGTATGCGCTTTCCAGCAGTACCAGAAATTACACAATGGATTTTATTTTCACATCTACAACTTCTTTGGTCTACTCTGGCTGATGTGTTTTGTTAACGATTTGGGCGATATGGTTTTGGCTGGTTGCTTTGCCGGATGGTACTGGACCTTTAACCGTTCAAAGAATTTGGCAACCTTCCCTGTAGGAAACAGCTTATCTCGGACCGTTCGCTATCATTTAGGAACCGTTGCTTTTGGGAGTCTTATCATAAGCATCATCAAATTCATTCGCTACATTTTGGAGTATATTGATTATAAGACCAGACAGTATCAGTAAGTTTTTTTCTCATGTAAAAATTATTTTCCTATAAGACATTTCCCCATCTTATATTTTTGTTGAATTTTTCAGGGATAATCCAGTTGCAAAAGGCGTGATTTGGTGTATGAAGTGTTGCTTTTGGTGTCTCGAAAAGTTTATGAAATTCATCAACCGGAACGCATACATCATGGTTGCGGTGTATGGCAAAAATTTCTGTACGTCTGCCCGAGACGCCTTCTTCCTGCTCATGAGAAATGCACTACGTGCGTTTGTCCTTGATAAGGTCACGGATTTCCTTTTGTTTATGGGAAAATTAGTGATTACGGGAGGAGTCGCAATTGGTTCCTTCTTCATATTTACTCACAGCACAGGAGCCCCTATCGACGAAGAAGTATGTTTTTGCTCAATTGTGTGCCAATTAATATACCCAATTTAAGTATTTTTCAAGTAAGGGGCTAATTAATAATTTCTTTTACAGGCACCTCAGTTAAACTTTTACTTGATTCCTGTCATCATTGTGACGGTAGGCACGTACTTCATTGCCTCCCTCTTCTTCTCCGTATATGAAATGGCAGTGGACACTTTGTTTTTGTGCTTTCGTAAGTGTAATCAAGATATACAAACATTGAATATTATCTCAATACATACAAAAAGTGCTTAATAATAAATGACAATAAATTAATTTTCAGTTGAAGACTGTGAACGCAATGATGGATCTGCAGAGAAGCCATATTATATGCCAAAGGAACTTATGCAAATTCTTAAAAAGAAGAACAAAGCTGAACAAAATGGAAAGAACGATTAGATTAATTTAGTATGGTATATTATCGTCTTAAAAATGTAATTTGCAGAGTTCAAAACACATGAATAACGGTTTTCAGTATTTTCTTATCTAAATGTGCCTTTCTTGTTAGCTTCCTTGTTTCAGTTCTTTTGACATAAAAAGTAGGTTATTTATATTTTCCACAGAAGTGAGATCTTCAACGAATATAAGTTCTTCTATGTATATAATATACTTTTCCATATTTTATTGATGTTATGTAGGTAATGTATTTATATCGCCGTTCTATATTTATAAGATGTTTTCTAATTAATGCAAAGTTTGGACTGGATGTTTTAGGAATTTATGAGTCATCTTTATGTTGTTGATCTGTATTTGTTTGGAGTGACCAATATGGAAATTATTTATCTCAATGTTTTGCTTACTTAACGAGTGAGTTCCAATATTACATTATATTAAAACAAATAGCTAAAACTAAATCTTAATCTAAACCTTCGCGTTTCGATATTATATCTTCTCAATATACACATATTACCTATATTAATTAATTATCCAACAGAACACTATGATAATTGAGAAGGTGTCTGGAATAAGGGCGGATCTGACGGTTGCTATGTTCGAGATTTTAAAAAACAAGCAACATTTCTAACTGTTGCACTAAAGTAGCCAGATAATTTTTGATCAATTTGTTTCTGCGGTATGTCATTATGATAAATTTTGTTATTGGCTTACGTTTCGTATTCTAAAATGCATAACAGAAGCTACTGCTCAGTTTACTGTTCGTTTCAGTTATTCAAAATCCAAAATATTTCGTCTTTTTAATGTACGGGCAGTTTGGGTAAACAGACATACATGATTGATCATAGTTATTGCAACTGAAATTATCATGACTACTTGAAACTAAAAAGTCAATCCGCCCTTATTCCAGAGCTCTACTCAATTGTAGTTATATGTGAATGAAATATGTACACCATTTCCATTATTTTATATTGAAACAAAATAAATGCTCATCTTTATTGTTATTAAATTAATATTGAAGTTTTCCTACTTCATACTTCTCATACAACATTATTATTTGGAGCAATTCAACTTTAGGCTATTTGGAATTTTTGTACATGGTAGGGTTTAAACTTTAAAATTCACACATCAAAAGCATTTAATTCCGATGATTTACAACATGATCCCAGTCGTTGTATTTCTTATGGCGAAAGTCCCTTATTTCAAGAGCTTGAAGAACCGTTTTGCAGCCTATATCAATTAAAAAATGTTGATATACATGCCAAGTGGTCCTCCTTTTTGATCGTATGTATAATTTATATCAATTTTTATTCGAATAAAAAATCTTACGCAATGATCAACACAATGGAAGTAGTCGATAACCTCCTCTACACATTTTTCCTCCGTTTTGGTCCTACTATTCACACTACAGGAAGGAAAAACAATGATAGAAATTATCCGTCAACATGATATACGAATGCAATTAATAGGAATTACTATATAATAACATTGGCGAAACGCACGAACCGTTCGTTGCACTCGGTTAGTTTCTTAAAGAAAGATTTGCATTCAGTAGTGCGTCGACAAAGTTCCCTGTATTTCTCTTGGACGTCCTACAATTGAAATTACATAGGAAACTTACACGTGAAATAATGACACTTTGGAACACGTGCTCCGACTTTCTCCCCATCGTACATGTGGCAATTGTGGCATCGAGACTATTATAAGAAATAATGAATCTTAGAAAATGGAAAATTACCCCTCCTGCGAAATCGGGATCGGTACAAGGGTCAGGTTTACCATCATCACTGGAGCTACAGTTGGGCTGCTCCTGACACTTGTCAGTAGTCTCGGGACTCTTTTCCGGCTCGCTGGTTCCAGCAGCTTTATTGTCTTCACAAGTCGACATGGCCAGGTGGGATTAAAATGCCAGATATCTAGTATCAGAAAAAAGGGAAAAAACAAGTATAATATTAACATTTAATCTCAGTCATTTAGAAGTACATAATATCTGGATTCACAGCAATGGAAGTCGAAAAATCCGTCTTTAACTAATGAACGACAAATGATCAAATTAGCTTTCTCCAAGAAGACCTATCCTGAAAATGTACCTTTTATATTTTAATGGTCTTCGGCAACGGCAGCAGTCCTTTTTGCTTTTTAGCACTCTCCCTTGTCCCGCTAATAAGGCTCACGTCAGCAAACACTAGAAACGATAAACCAACTTCGTATTTTTTTACAATTTGTACACAAGTCTCTGACTAAAATCAGAGACAAAGAATCTTTTCTAGGGTCGCATATTAAAAATTGAACACTACTACTGCTGACGCACGAACAATCGCAATATATGGCGAATTTAAAGAATGTAGATTACAGATGATTATACATAGAGGTTACATGCAATTTGGTTGCCAAAAAATCACACAAGTTTAAATAATTTTTTTTAGTATTTAGTTAGCACAGCACACGACACGAAGTAGAGTAGACTGAATTTGATGGTGAAACTGGAAGGGTTCAAGATTTGATTGAACATCAGAGGAAATAGTGCAATGCTGATTGTTTTTATTAAAGAGCTTCGAAATCCTACTTTCATGTGCTATGTTAATTGTGTAAATACATAATTAGGCTTACGCCACAGTGCCACTAGTGCCACACGATGCACAGGTCCACTGGACTGTGACAGGAGGTCACGAATGGTCTCAGTCAGCCTATACAATGACGTTTTATGGAATATCAGCTCACTGAGCCTATACGCTAATTTTCATATGGATTTTAAATCAATGCATGGGCCAACGTGTTATCTCGTAACCGATAATACCATGCCAACGCCACGATTTAACTGCGCTAATGCTATGAACAATACCAAAAGATTGGTTTCTATACTAATAGTTTCTATAGTAAGTAAATGAAATCCCGATATATGCATTCCGGTTTCTTTAGTTTCGTAGGTAATATGGATTTTCGAGATTTAAAATTAGCTACAGCAAAAATTTGAGTAGTTATTGCGTGCATATAATCTCTTAGCTTGAAGCATCACCAAAGTACTAAAAGTGAAAGGATCAGAAATGAATAATAATATGTTACTGTACAAATTCGTGTTTTGAAATTATCATATTTTCTATTTATTTTCATAAAATCATGAGATCAGTGGCTTTATTTCCATTAGTTCAAAATAAACAACCGAATATAATGTAACAACAACAAATTGTTGACAAAATATATAACAATACGAAGGACTAAATTATTATCATCATTATGCTAAAAATTATTGTATAACACCTTAATATTGACAAAGTTGATATTTATTATGTTTTTTAGAAACCATAATTCTTGGAGTTTATATTATTATATATTATTATATTGTTGATTTACCTATAATACTAAATAATAAAAATACAACACGTTTATATATGCACACGCATATTTCTTTTACCACGACTCATTTTATAGAACAAATGTGATTTATGTGGATTTTATTGATAGTTTTCGAAGACAACCTTTTAAACAATTTATTATTATACCTATATTATACGAATATTCTTTTGTAAACTTGCTTACGTTGCAATTTGTATAATATTATTTACGCATTGAAATATAATTAATTATACTTTAAAGCAATACGAAATTATTCTATATATAAGTTCAGGCACCCTGTATAATGTGTAAAATATTGATTAAATTGAATCACCATCATCAGATATATCAACATTTGCAACGTCAGTCATTTCTCACAGCACGCTTTTATGTTAAATTTCGAAGGTTAAAATCATCTTCGCAAACAGTTATAACTTATGCATACGATTCCGTAAAAGATTCCATTCATCTCAAATAGTTTGGAACTGCAATTTTTCATAAGACTTCTAATAATACTATAATATAAATGAAGCTGGATATTATTAATCTAGTACATCTAGGACACTTACATGATATTAGTAGAAGGACTATAAACTCAGATTAACTAGATCGAAGGGATTAATTCTTATTTTATCTTTGGTTTTCTATATTAAGTTATTATTATATTTTCTTAATAAAATACTATATTTAAGATTACTCTGATTTTAACATTCCCATGATCAGTAATACGTATGCATGTTTCATATTTGAGCATCGAAAACAAGATTTTTTTTTTAAATAATTGAGTTGCTTTCTTCAGACTTTTGTCACAATCACAAGAGTGAAAGGGACACTCACAAAGTATTTTAGACGCTATTTTACTGCTGTAGTTTACGTATATTACGTTGCAACCCTTAAAAGAAAGCATGATTGATATACAATATCGAACATTGACATTCGCTTTTACTACATAGGTACTCGGATTTGAAAAAGTTATAATCACTTTGGCTTATGGCAGTCTCAAGCCAATCTCACACTATGTACAATTAACAAAGATTACTAATATACTGACTTATTTTTTATTTCCTTATATGTAAAAATACCATGTTCACATGTCCATTTATAAGACTTGCTGGCTTCACACAATAATTTTGAATTGTTTTCCGTATATGATAGAAATCACCTCACACAAGAGCTGAGCTGAGTATTTTCTAAGATTTTCCCACCAAAGATTAATTGTACAGTACAATTTGTACTAACTAAGCTTCAGTTATGATATAGAATGATGTTCCTTTATAAATCTGTCAAGCGTGATGAGATGAACACATCCATACAAATGATTTACCAATAGATCTTGACCATACCACCACCACAACTAGTATACCTACGGAAAGAATAGTATTTTCGCTGACCATCATCAAATTGACAGCATATAAATCTTTCGCTTCAAGAGAGGATTAGACTAGACATCGACCAATAGCAAAAATTGTGGTGCAACATTTAAAACTTTTGATTTTGATAAAAAATAGCTCTTTGTTTATACATTGTATAATATCTTATTATTATGCGTTTTTAATCATAAAACCGTACTCCTTCGCTGATACTTACACCACAGATTTCAACGTTCAGATAGATCTTGAGCAAATTGTTTTCGGGCAGATTTATGCACTATAATTATAGTTTAGTTCTGCACTGTTGAATTAGTAAACTCATGATCAGGTTGTTCATTGCAACGTTTAGTCTTTTTTCTAGTAAGTGGACCAATGTGTTCTGATTCTGACAAGTTGTTTATAAATAAGAAATTAACAGGGGTCATTATTTGAGATAAAAATTTATTTAAATAATAAATAATAAATAATTTTTAAAGTAAAAAGTATTTCAAATACAAATAACAAATAATTTATTTATAAATAAATCTCAAATAATCAAATAAATTTATTTTTCATTCTTTCTCAAATAATAAATAACAAATAATTTTATTTAAATAATTTGCAAATAATCAAATAATCTTTCCGAAGAAAGGGGTCACGCATTGTCCACGTCTTGGGATTATTCCCTTGTCCAATTGGGTCTATGTTTTAGCATTCAGTTTCAAAAAAACAAAGTATTCAAAATTTTGATCGGATAGTCGTGCTCGCTGTGGTCGAAGAACCATTTTTCCATAACTGAAAAGCCTTTCAGATGGAGCACTTGAAGGTAAAGCAGTATTGTACTTCAAGAAAAGTGCATGAATTCGTTTGTATTTTTTAAGAGAGCTCAGATGCTTATCAGAATCAGTTAAATAACGGATGCATTCCAATTCGGGATCCTCAATTGCATCATCTTTGACAGTGCTTTCAAAGTCAAACAAATCGTCATCGTCTTCATCATCAAAAGTTTTCGCTTGCTGAGATGTGTTGGCGTTGTGTCCATCAAGTGAACTGGGCTCGACTAGCACTGACTTTGCTTCGTTAATTAACATTCCTTTCAGAATATCTGTTTTGTTTTGGTCAACCCAATTAAGCTTAAGCCTGGGAAGTGTTATGGCTGCCATAAGTTCAGAACGCGCACTATCCTCAGAGAATTCAAGTATGCTGGTAAATCGATTCTCAAGCCCCACAAGTAAGGACGATGCAACATAACCGGCGTATTCAGATTCCGTTTCGACAATATCTGTTAATTTCTTCCGAACCTTGATAATCGCGGGGGCCAAACGTCCAAAAAACATGTCTTCTTCCTTTTGCAATTTATCCAAAGCCCAGGCGACTGGCTCAAGACCGGTTGAGTAACCCTTTAAAAATTCCTTTTCCTGAGGTTTCAGTGGCTCCACGCCAGCCTTTTGAAAGAGCGAATCGCACTTATCCAAATTGTCCACTAATTGCTTAACCGAGTCAAATGTGGAATTCCACCTCGTTTTGCACGGGGTAATGGTACAAACACCAATTTCTTCAGTGAGCTTTTCTGCCACAATATTTGACCTCGAAGCTTTGGTCCAAAATGCGGAACATTTAGCAAAAGTTGCGCGCATCAAGCGCTTGCAGGATGTCTTGTTCTTATCGTTGCGGGGTATTCGCTTTTCCAGTTCCTTAATACGTTAAAACAAAAACTTAGGCAAATTGTCATGTAAAACAGTCCACGTAATAGTTTAGCAACAGCTTTATTACATACCTTTTCCAAATCCGTGGTGGCCACAAGACTTAGGGTGTGACTAGCGCATCTAAAATGAGGGGGTAGATTGGAGTAGGGCTCTTCATCCAATAAGTTGGAAACATCGTGTTCCACAAGGTCGCTGTCGAGTTCATCATCCTCATCTTCATCCTTGTCCAATTCCGCTAAAGATCCGGTTATTGTTGGGCGTAGACCGTATTCTTTAAACGCTTTTACGAAATTCGAGCCATTGTCCGTGATGACCGCAGTAATTTTGTCTCGGATCCTAAAGTCATCAAAAACCGCGCTAAGCAGTTTTGCGATCTCAACAGCGGTGTGGGATCCTTTAAACCTCTTCAAGGTTAAGACGTACGCTTTTCTTTTGAAGTCATCCGTAATGAAATGGCCTGTAACTCCAATGAAACTGCGATGGTGTGCCGACCAAATGTCTGCTGTAACAGAGACCCATTTTGATTTTCCGAGCTCCCGAATGATGTCTTCTTTGACAGCCTTGTAGTTTTCTTCCAGACGTTTCTTAAAAGTGTTAGCACACGGCACGTTGATTGATGAGTCCAAGCCTAAAATGAAATGGGTTATTTTAATATTATGCTATGAACGTGTTAGAATTGTATTTAAAACAATAAAGAAACTATTTACCATGAATTAGTGCTCGGAATTCTTTGCTCGAAACAGTCGAAATAGGTAACATGGAGTCAACGACAAAGTTCATTATTAGTCTGTCAGCTCTTGCTTGGGACGTTGACGTCCTTCCAACGACTTGGAAAGGTAAGCATCTCTGCTTCTTTGGATTAATACCAGTTTTCTTTAGCCTTTCATACTCCAAAAGTTTCTCAGGATGCTTTAGCTAATGGTGTACAACCAAACAACGAGTATTTAACCATTTAAATTATGTATTAGTTAAATAATATACATATGCGCTTTAATGAGAACAAGTACTGGCCAATTAAATATTACCCGAAGATGAGTTATGTAATTTGAAGTGGACTTATAAGTTCCTTTAAAGTTCCCATTGCAAGTGCCGCACTGAGCAGTTACAGTTCCTTTTTCATCCTCACTAACAACTACAAAAAATGGCCCGTCCAGAATCAATGGAATGACAACGTCCTGTTTACGCTTCGATGTCATTTTGAAGTGGAGTGTTAATTTAAATTGTAGTATCAAAACTAAACTTTAAAATCGTAATTGCACATTTGGAAGTCATTCACGCTCGTTACACAACAGGAAATCCAATGCATCATTTCCCTGAATGTGCATTCACCAGTGAGCAATAGCTTGTTTCTTTGCTCCAGTATGCATTTTATGGGTAGATGATGTAAATCTAGCTAGTGCCGTATGAATTAATCCAAATGCAAGCATTCTTTGTTCATGTTCAAGTAAATCGAAACGAGGCGTTGGTATGCATATGGTCATTAATAATGATCCATTATTTACAAATAAAATAATAAAATAATTGTATTTGTCCAAATAATAAATAATAAATATTATTTATTTAATTTTCTTCTCAAATAATAAATAATAAATAACCATGAAAATAAAAATTTATTTAAAATACAAATAATAAATAAATTATTTATTATTTAAAATAATGGAAATAAAATATTATTTGTCAAATAATGACCCCTGGAAATTAATTAATACAAACTGCGTTATATCTCGATTTTATGGTTCATAGTTCATTCATATATTGCACACGTATTACACAAAATGCTAACAGCTATGAAAGATAATCATTCATGAAAAAAAATATTACTTTGTAAATGATTGTCATTTACTGACTATTTGAAGAAAACCATACAACTGAACTGAAAATGAGTTAGACGTTTCATATAAAGGCAAGTTAATGTTATGACTATATAATTTGTATAAAAATTTCTCAACTAATTGTGAAAGGTACATGTAAGAGTATAAGGTATGATAATATTATCGACATGAACATTCTAGTTAAGCATTCATTCATATTTTACAAGACCAGTTTTGGCCCTTCACAGGTACACCAACACCACAGACATCTATAATTTTTATCTACATCATGTTTGCAGAAGAGGAGCAACACAGGACGTACAAGCTAAAGCTATTGCACGTATTGTAATGAGCATATACTCTACACAGTCTGTAAAAGCTGAATCTACGCAGGCTTTCTCTTATGGTTTACGGGAAAGTAAAAGGTAAAAGTAATGTTACAATGAAGTTTACTGAAAGATTATTCATAAGTTCTCAGAAACGATAAAAGTTAAAATCCTACTTTCACGGCTTATGTACTTACTTTCTCTACTTTCTCTTATGAAATTGTTTATGTATTAATGCATTTGTCTGCTTACTTTACTATTCTTGAGTTAAGAAATTTAACATTACTCAATGCGACGCAGGACCCGAAGGATGTGAATTTGAAGGAGGTCGCCCTCCTTCAAAATCACTCATTGTCGAACGCGTATGTCGAATTGAAAGCTTAATACGTGTAGTCCTGCGACATACTGCGGAAAGTAGAAGGGTGAGGCTTGAACCGAATTCCGGCGCGTTCCATTAAAGCAAATGGGTTTCGCGTGCAACGTTGGTAGTCGTAAAAACTGTCCGTTTGAAATAACTCCCACGCCCGTATATGGTGTCCATTTTCTTCATTTTCTTCATCATCGTCACTGTCCCCGACCTCGTCATCATGTTTAGTAACATGGTACATCATTACCGTACAGACGGAAGGTGGAACCACCACACCGCGGCCAATCTTTTCAAGCTCTTCACCAGATCTACAAATAAGAAGGAATATAATTAGTGTTTTAATAAGCGTATCAAGTACACCGTTAAATTGTATGCTGTCCTGAAACAAATAACAAGTTTAGTGATTTCTCCATAATATGTTAAGTATAATTTAAATTATTGGCAGCAATATGATGACAATAAAAGTAAGGAACATGGACTCACGGAACGATTGGAAAGTGGAGCACTTTGACAAGACCGTGCTTCTTGGCTGTCTGACGAACGTGTCGTTCGAGATCGAGGCGCACAAGGCAGTTCAGCTTTGGTGTCATCGGCACCACATTACTATAATAGTAAGTGTTGAGGACCATCACTTCAGTGCCAAAATCACCAGCGGATGCTAGATGTCCACGGTGGTAGCCAGATTTGCGGAAGTCTTCGTCTTGGGGTTGGGCCAACGTATCCACTTTGGGATCTGCGACGAATCCGTATGCTGTCCACCTGTTCCCATTCCTCTTGCGAACGATTTCAAATAATAATTGCGGTAGTTTCCACTGTATATTGTAACAGCTCAAGAAGGATGCGTTAGCTGTTACAGTGGTGCTTTTGGGGACCTCACAAATATCTGAAAACTATTGTAAAACGATATCTGTTTTTAAACAAATACCGACGTTTATAAGTGTTTATAAGTAATAGTGAGCAATTGTGAGCAATCTACCTGTGACTTAAGTTCCGTAGCTTTTTGGTAGAGACTGTTCCCCTTTCTGCGCAGTAAAACTTCATAATTATGGAGCTGCTTCGCCGGTTCCTTTATGCGCCTTCTGTTATCCACACCAAGCCACTTGTCTTCCTCCTTTTCACCTTTCGCTTCCCTGTAATCTAAATTAGAAATGCATGAGTTTGTTAAAATATACATTGTGAAACATACAATGTGAGCAATTACCACTGGTAAATCCTCAAATATGCCGATTCCTCGGGGCCAAGTGAAGAGTCAGGCTGGGTGGTAGAATAACAAGTGGCGTTCCACTAATTGTACCACAAAGATTTATGCTATATTCCGATAATGTGACCACTTTTCGGTTTGCTGGGCTTTCATCGGGAACATTAAGTGAGTTCGCGTGAAAAGAGCTGAATGCGTGACATGAACTTTATTCAACTGCTTAACCAATAGCATTTTTAGCTTACCTCTAATCTCCTCAGGTGACAGCAACATCGGCGTGGCATTTGGTGTGCGCTTGTGATCCCGGGAAATGTGCGTCTTTGAAGCCGCGACGCTGACGCTGATGAAATTGCACACAGGGCACTTTGCGGGTCCGCTGTGCGTCTCGGTATGTCTTGCAATAAACCTTTTGGAGAGAAGCTTCCCGCAAATGTCGCACGGAATGGTAAGGTGTAGGTGGACTGACTCGAAGTGATTTCGTAGCTTTGAAAAGGAAGCCTTGCATTTGCGACACACTCCCCTGTGCTTCTTGACTTCATCCGCCGTTATCTGCAAGTCCTCTGGAATCTCATTCTTCTTGTAGGTACGTGTAGTAATGTGGATGTGGAAATGACGGCGTAGATTCCAGAATTGTGCGTTGCACATTCCACACCATCCAGATTTGACAGTGATGCTTTCTGGATCCACTCTCCCATGGTCAGGTATCTCCTTCAGCGTAAAGACGGAGATTTGTCCTTGTGGGTGCATCAGCTCCCAATGCTGCCTTAGGTTGCTCTTAAACCTGCCCTCACAACCACGGTAGCATTTCCCAGAACCTGTTGTGAAATCTTCGGCTTCCCAATAATCCCCATCCATAGGAATTTCGTCATATTTCCAACGATATGGAGGGCAAGGGAGCCCACCCGAGTGATGTCCTTGGAAGTGAGTATGAAGATTGGTGAATTCCCAATTACATCCGAAAAGACATAGGCCCTTTCTCCAGGTAATATCTGACGCAAGGACTTTCCCGTCCGCAGGAATGACATCTAATTTGCTACTTGAATTCATTTTGACCTTAAATAAAAAATAAGATAAAAGATGAAATATTTAATTTGCGTTTCAATATGGTATAAACCGAGCAGCACTGTCGGATTGACAATAAATTACAAATAATGTAAATAAGAAAAGGTAAAAGTGGACAATGTTTAGTAGATATTTAACAGTTGCTTGATTAAATAATGAGCATAAAGAAAAATTGAAGTTGCCGAAAGTGACCTGAATGATTCTATCCATGTTTGTTGCGAAAAGGATATTTGGAAATTTTAAACTGGACATTCCCGTATACATTAAAGAAATTTTAGTACAGCCAACATTGTTGGTCGTTATAATTAATGGACAAATGATTATTTAGATTTATGCTGCTGAAAAATTATATAATTATTGTTTTATTACATATTCAATGAGATTCAATTCAAATATTCAATGATGATGGAAACATGTAATCATTATCAGCTAACGCAAACTCACAAGCATGAACTGTTATCCACCTCTTCAAACGGCACCCATCTTGACCAATTACAAAACCATTTTTACCTTTGGAATTATTTATTAAACGCTTACCTGGGAAATTCCAGCGTCCTGGTTCCGCCGAGAGAGACGGCGTTCCATTCCGCCCTCCTTGTTCGTGGGAAAGATACTATCTGGACTTATCCAAAATGTAGCGAATGAATTTGATGATGCTTATGATAAGACTCCCAAAAGCAACGGTTCCTAAATGAAGCGAACGGTCCGAGATAAACTGTTTCCCACAGAGAAGATTGCCAAATTCGTTGAACGGTTAAAGATCCAGTACCATCCGGCGAAAAAAACTTGCAGGTAAGGTCCACAACCTACGATTCAAACTACTACAAGGATCTACAAGATTTACTGCCCGAATCTAAATGAGAAAATTGCTAAAAACTAAAAGTTATGAAATAAGAAAAAAGAGAAGAGAATTTTACCGAAAGAAAAATGAGCTTGGAATAATGAATGAAAATGAGACTTCATGCATGCAAGTTTCATCGAGGGTTCGAGTTTTTTCTTGTGCCTTTCCTCCAAGTAGCAGTGGCGGCCTGTCGTGTGTGATGTTCCTGCTTGTACTTTGTTTCCTCCTGCTCGCTCTCGCTCGTTTTGCTTTCTTATTCATCGAGTTACAACAGCAACAGCACCAAGTTTTTTCTTTGTGCTGTTGAGTTTGTCTCGTCTGTCCAGTCATGTCGTTCATTCATGTTCTTTGTCGTTTTTGTGCTTCGCTACTAACTCCCTGTACCTGTATACTGTGCTGTACTAAACTAGCTGTAGTATACACTTGCACTTTAAGAAGCAGTGACATTTGTCCGTCCATCTTACTTTTGAAGTGAAATATCTTTTCAACCGTAAGTCCTAGGTCTTTGAAACTACCCCCCTTCGAAACCCCCCAGGGGGGCAAGTCAATGCGGCGAATCCGAATTTGCGATTAACTTTGACCTAGAATTCGACCCTTGACCTGCAGACGAGGGTTTAGAAATTTCGAAAACGAAAAAATGGCACAACTTTTTCAAATGATGTCCGATTTCATTCAAAACTGGTACGATACTTGCTTATCATATTGTCCATGATCGATGAAATTTTTAATGAAATCGGACATTATTTGAAAAAGTTGTGCCATTTTTTCGTTTTCGAAATTTCTAAACCCTCGTCTGTAGGTCAAGGGTCGAATTCTAGGTCAAAGTTAATCGCAAATTCGGATTCGCCGCATTGACTTACCCCCCTGGGGGATTTCGAAGGGGGGTAGTTTCAAAGACCTAGGACTTACGGTTGAAAAGATATTTCACTTCAAAAGTAAGATGGACGGACAAATGTCACTGCTTCTTAAAGTGCAAGTGTATACTACAGCTAGTTTAGTACAGCACAGTATACAGGTACAGCGAGTAAGTAGCGAAGCACAAAAACGACAAAGAACATGAAAGAACGATATGACTGGACAGACGAGACAAACTCTACAGCACAAAGAAAAAACTTGGCAATGCTGCTGTTGTAAGCAGATCGAGCAAGTAGGAAACAAAGTACATGGAATTTTAAGTAGCGATGACAGAGGAGGCGGCGGCGTGCTAAGGAACTGGATGGAGGAATAATATACCGGATAATTCAAATACAAGTGTCGAACATAACTTCGAAATTTGAAAAGAAATGTTAAAAGTTAAAAATAAATACAAAGAGTAAAAAATGAAAAGAAATGCAAAAATGAAATCGGCCGTTACAACGGCAATCGGTATGAATTGTCAAGAACTGGAACCGGATTCGCGCTCCTTGTAAAAAGGGACCTAAATCATGTCATGTGAATATGGTATCATTAGAAATTTTTTAAATCTTCCCATTGACCATTGAAATTCAAAAATGCTATCAGGCCAAGCACTGGTGACCAGTAATCATGAGATATCGTGTGCAGTGCCCACTGTGCACAGACAGACAAACATCCGCATAGTGTCTTAAGTTTTCGACACTTAATAATTTGACACCACGGTCTTTGGTCTATTATGAAAATTTCGACCGTGTTTGTTACATGTAGATGAAATACCAGCGAACTACTGTACCAAAATCGGGTAGCTCATTTGACACAGAGTCGAATTGGCGATTATCTATGGGTTTAAAAATATTATGCAGTTTATTGTTTCGAATTCATTATATTTTCCATTTATTTTTTTAATCATGAGATCAGTGGCTTCATTTCCCTTATTTAAAAATAAACAACCGAATATAATGTAACAACAACACATTGTTGACAAAATATAACAATTCGAAGGACTATCATAAAATCATTATGCTAAAATTATTATATAACACCATAATATTGACAAAGTTGATATTTATTATGTTTTTTAGAAATCATAATTCTTGGAGTTTATATAATTATATTATATTGTTGATTTACCTATAATACGAATTAATAAAAATACAACATGTTTATTTACTCACACGCATTTTTCTTTTACCACAACTCATTTTATAGAACAAAGGTGATTCATGGTTGTTGCAAGAAATCAATAGTCTTCAAAAACATACTTCTAAACAATTATTTTAATCTATATATGAATAGTATTCTTTTGTATACGTACTCACGCCACAATTTTTATAATATTTAAGCTTCGAAACATAATTATTCCTTAAAGTAATACGCATCTATTTTAGGCTATAAGTTCAGACACCCTGTATTTATGTTTAAAATATTGATTAAATTGAATCACCATCATCAGATATATCAACATTTGCAACGTCAGTCATATCTCACAGCACGCTTTGCAGGTAAATTACTAAGGTTAATCATCTTCGCAAACAGTTATAGCTTCTAATAATACTAGAATATAAATGAAGCTGGTTATTATTTACCTAGTACAATAACGTGATATTAGTTGAGCGATGATAAACTCAGTGTTACTAGATCGAAGATATTTATTTTTTTATCTTTGGTTTATTATAACATCAAATTATCTTCTTAATAAACAAACTATTTAGAATTACTCTGATTTTAGCATTCCCATGATCAGTAATACGTATGAATGTTTCATATTTGAGCATCGATATAAGATTTTTTTAATTTGAAGATTTGATAAATGAGTTGCTTTCTTCAGACTTATGTCACAATCACAAAAGCGAAAAGGACATCCACAAATATTTTAGACGATATTTATTGTAAATTATACATTATCGTACAATAAACACGAACATTTTTTGAGGCATTCATTCATATTATATAAGACCAGTTTGGCCCATGTCAGGTACACCA
>RBVU03000009.1:197003-355393 GCA_004115045.4 Sinella curviseta | reverse complement strand
AATATTTTGGGACAAGTACATTGTCTCAGAAATCAGGACCGAAGTATCGAAATCGGAAAATGTTGCATTTGATGGTGAATCGGAGTATCAACTTTTTATGAGAATCCAAAAGTTAAGAAACAGCTTGGCAAAGGAAAATGACGTTCACTTCCTGGAAGATTTGCGATGGCGGATTGACACCAAACTTCTGCGAGCGGCGCTCACAAATCTTACTGGCGACACTTTAAAGTTAGGTGGTTTAAATTTAGGCACAATTGAAAAGCAACAATGTGAGCAACGGCGAAAGTTGGTACATCCAATCATTTTGATTTTCCCGGATGGAAAGTTAGATTTCGCGCATTTCAAATTTCATCCAGTGCGGCTCAAGTTTGTAAGTTGCGGACCAAAGGAGGTCGAGGGCACTTGGAATGCTTTAGTGTATTTCGTACAAATTTTCGATATCGAAATTTGGCGTTATCTAATATTTGCTATGGCAATAGTCTCAGTATTTGCAGCGACCTTAGTTTCATATGTCAAATCAAAATATTTTATTACCAAATTCGTTAACGATTTGGTTCTAGCTGCTTTGTGGTGCTTTAACTGTTTGTTAGAACAGGGCAACCCGATAGCCAAAAGTTTCTCAAAGCAGAAGCATTTGCGCTTAACTATCGGTGGGTTTTTAATGATAGGTTTCATCATGAGCAGCGCGTTTAAAAATAAAAATGTCACCCGTCTAACATTGCCGCTCCCTCCGGTTAGATACGACACGATGCCAAAGCTAGTTGACAGAAACTTTAGTATTTATACTAGGGGAACTATGTACGGATTTCAATCAATTGATCGTCAAGAAGTTATGCTGAGGGCACTGCGGCCTAATGCAAATCACTCTGACCACTTCATCAGCAATATTTTCTTTAGCGAGGTGTACATTTTTGCACAAGCTCTCACGAATCTGTACAAGGGTCTATCATTTGATAATCCTATATCTACCTGGCCAGCATCTATTCAGTACATTATGAATCACACAAGATTGCATAAGAAGTGGTTTGAGGGAATGTTTGCTGGCACTGATGTTGAATACGATATAATGAAGGATTGCAACAGGACAGCTTTGGCACTTCCCGATTTTGAAGCAAATACACTTTACTTGAAGTTAAAAAGGAAGGGACAAAACGCGTTTATTGGTGACTTGGGACTCGAAATTCTCACTGGTATAAAATTTCTTAAATGGGTGAATCCGTCGGTTCTCCAGAGAATTCAGGGATTGTACTCGGGTGGGATTTGGAACTGGTGGGATGCGAGTTTTGTAAATGTTATGATCCAAATGCAAGGTGGATACATGGGTGGTATGAGCCATGTTCAAAATGTGGCTGCGAGAATGAGACGAGACGGTGATGAGGATGATCAGCTAACCCGCCCCTCGAATATGAACGGAAATATGAGAGTTCCATTTTACATCTGCGGAATATTTACTGCTATTTCCGGATTAGTTTTTCTCTTCGAAGAAGCAAAGCCATTGGTGAAGTCGTTGCGATTAATATTTAGGAAGTTAAAGATGCGTAACCACCGGAAGGTTATTTAAATTTATTACGTTGGTTTATTCGTGTCAAGCGAGAATCAATAAGTCACATGATAATTGTTCTCTCATGTAAGAATACATAATTTGTGGGTTGAATTATTAAGACGGATGCATGAAATTGTCAATGATTATATGAATGAATGATAGCCTGGTGTTAAATAATTAGCAACATAATTCTGTTAAACTTTTGAATTCAGTGATTTACAGAATTTGCCAAACGATTAATAAAGCGCCGCACACATCAATTTAGATTTACTACCTATGAATGTAAAAGTTAACACCGATTCTATGAAGAAGGATTAACCAGTTGGAAAAATATTCAAAAGTGTCGAGTATTTTGTGGGACCCCATTTCCCTTACAAGGGATTCATGAAGGCGAAGTAAATTACATTGGTTAAAAAGTTATTTGGTCCAATAAATTCACAATGCTATATTTCATCAATCTCCAACCAGTTGGGTCGACTACTACCTAAAGACCTAGTACTGACAAAGCAGAAGCAACGCTTGCGCATGGCATCGTACTTGAACAGCTCCCTCCTCTGATTGCATAATGAAATTGAATAAATTTTAGGAGAATTCTTTCAAGCATTAACACATCATGCTGAGGTTTTTGTTAATATTCTATTTTCTGGAGATACTTGTTAAATATATCAAATTATAGCATTTAATCTTCCAAATATCGATGGACAAAAAGTAATTATCTTTATGACATGAAGGTTGTATTCGTAACTTGACAGGAAGAAGCTTTTACTTGATATCCATAGGACGGTAAGCAAGTCAAGAGATTTGCTAGATTCCACGTTGTTACACTGATTTCGTGACATTGATTGGAATATTATAAGAGCAGATCATTTAATGTAATGGTTTATATGACTAGACTGACAAGTTCTTTTGCACAAAAGTTATAGTATGATTAGCATTATATTTTAAAAAATGCATGTTTTTCTGAGGCTTGCATAATGTATAAAATGTTATCATTTACAATTCAAAATGTTGATCCGCAAAAGGAAATTAATGCTATATTCATCGCCTTGTAATATCATGCCAGTTTTGGATATCCATTGGAAGATAAGCTCAATTTTACATTCGTTAGATTCGATGTCGTCCTGATGATCTGCCGATATATATATGTATATATTCTCAATTGGACGCAGTCTCTAAAATGAACGCTGCTCTCAAATAAACGCAGCTGCGTTCCCCGAATAAAATGTCGATTCACGTAAAGAAAGCAGTTCTGAAATAAATGCAGCCCCCAAAATTACGTAACAAAGAATATGTGTCCAGTTCTGCTACATTTGAGCTCCAAATGTAAGTATAGCCAGCTCGGCATGTTATAATTTATTTCACTTTTGAATAATGTGAAAAACTTAATTTTTAAAATAATAATGAAATTTTCCAATTATATTAATATTTAATAATGAAGTTTGCCAATAATTTCGATATTATTTGAATTTGTATTTGGCAAGCATATATTCAGCAACCAATGCCTGAATAATTTTTCCATTTCATTTTGTAATATTTTATAAGACCAGAATGAAAGATGCATAAAAATAGATACATATGTATTGCATACAAGTAATACAAGTGGGTTTGTTGTAAAGCATTGCACAGTGGAACATAACACTCATGTCCAAACAGACGATGGAAATGGTGAGCATTAATTTTCTTTATTCTCACAAATCACTAAAAGCAAAACGTCAAAAGATTTGTGTTTTATTAATTTATGTATTCAGTTAAAATATGCATTGTATACAAGCGGCAATTGGGACGACTAAGTTATAACATATAGTAAGATTCCAACGTCGCCAATGCTAGTACTGTACCAATCCTTTTCTGACTAGCTATTAGGTAGTGGGTTCATCAGGAAATGGTATGGCTGGATTTGTTGGGCAATTAATCTCACGGCAAATTTCCAACAATAAAGCCAGAAGGCCAGGCAGCCTGGCCCAGGCTGCAATATAGTTAGTTATAGAACAGATTCGACGAAGTTTTTAGCGGTTCAACAATAGTATACTATTGTTTTCAAGCCAGTCATGAGATTGAGTAAATTCAATAGTGCTACTATTCCTGTAATCAGCAGGCTTCGTCAAAAAATTTTGGAAATTGAAAAATTGGTGTCAGATAACAAGGAATACATTATTTCTCATTGAATGGTACAAGTCTGCGAGCCACAACCCTCATTTTGGTTGAATTATGGTGTCCAAAATCATGGAAAACTCGTTGTGCGGTTTCGTCTCTAAATCACTCAATTTTACAGATAATGGCAAAATCTCTTCTGCACTGCAAAGATGATGGAAATATCGTTGTAGGTAATTCAGGTTTTTATAAAATTCGTTGAAATAGTAATAAAAATTCGATTTGAAATTTGCATAAAACTTGCTTAAATTGTAAGCGAAAAAAAACATTTTTGGTCCATACATGCAAATTTGGGCGTTACAGTTCAGATTATAAGAAGTAAACTCGTTAATCGTTTCACCGTTACTAATTATTTGCATTCTTTGAATTAAGTATTATATTCACTACATGCAGTTTACTTCTTATATTGTGAACTGTAACGCCAATATTTGCAAGTATGGACCAAAAAATGTATTTTTCTCACTTGCAAACTAAGCATGTTTTCTGCAAATTTCAAATTAAGGTTTGACGACTATTTCAACGAATTTTACAAAACCCTGAATTTCCTACAAAGATATTTCAATTGTCTTTGCAGTGCAGAAGAGATTTTGCCGCTATCTTTAAAATTGCGTGATTTACAGGCGAAACCACGGAACGAGTTTTCCTTGATTTTCGACACCATAATTCAACCAAAATGAGGATTGTGGCCCAGAACCTGGTACTATTGAATGAGAAATAGCGCATTATTTGTTACCTAGCACCAACTTCTCATTTTTCAAAAATTAGAGGCATACAAGAGGAATACTTCTCCAAAAATTGTATGCTAGAGTGTATAGTCTGTAGTGCCCGGAAAATACCCACTCGTGAAAGCCAGAATATCATATCCCAAAATCAATGCATTCCCCTTTATACAATTTACTAATTCCACCCTGCTTATTTATATTTACTCGTTCTAGCAATCGTATTGAAATGTTATTGGCTTTTGGTAGCACAGGTATAGCTAAAATTTCCGGCCCGCAATGTTGGAATTCTAGTGAGGTAGACTTGAGAGTAGCACAAGCAGAGTCGCTGTTGCTGTAATTGCTAACCACGAAGGTTTATTTGAATCCTCAATAGACGCGAATATCACAACCAGTTAATACTTTGAAAATATCCCTCGGACATTAGCGAAAATAGACTGCTTGCAGTACCGATCCCCGGTGTCCGCTACAATTGCTAGAATTATGACTGGGCAGTCCAACCTTGAGTCATCCAATTATAGTAATCTCCAGAAATGGACATCCATTTGTCGGTGAAAAACGGAGTCACTCTTAGGCGACGCACCGGTCTTTGCCACTGTTTTAAAAGCAAATGAACGAACAGGTACATTTCCGACTTTGTGTTGTGTAATTGTATGCGGTTATTAACGTCCATTAAATTTATTACTTCATAACTAGAGCAAAACAGTTCCTGTAACTAGACAGCAACCAAGGTTAACCTTTGTGGAAACATACAAAAACAGAAATGTCGAGACGTCGAATTGCTTATTCATGACGCTTCAGATTGAATGCACCGGCAAAATATTTACTATTCACGTTGAATGGTATGTCTGAAATCGATGTACGTATCACAATAGAGATAATATGTGCGTCAAAACACTGCGTAAGTCATTTAAAATTCAGTTCATGTGCTATTTTCGTACATAATTCGCCTGTCCGTCCGTATTACAATCTCTAAGGATGCCTTACGAGAAAAATATTTTATTGTGCAATTTTATAATACACGTCCGGCCAGAAAGTCATAATCGATAATCTATTTTAATGCTAGAGGTTACTACGTTGTTATTTAATTTCGTTTGCACAACTTTGCGAGATTTTCTGAGTTGTCCTTAAGGAAACTTTGATGCGAAAACAAAAATAAACCCAATATTCTAACAGATAAATTTATTATTAACAATAATTACGAAATTGCCAAGCTTTATTGGTATAAACCACCGTTTTTAACAATGCAAAGCGTTTGTCATGAAACAGCAACTGCATTACTTGCATTACCATCCGCGCCTTACATTTTCATACACAAACTCTTAGAAAAAGTTATTCCTATCTGTACTCATGATAAAAACATCTGGAACGAACAATTCCTTTTCGATAGTGTAGTCACGCACATATAAATTCAGAAACTCTCCATAGACACAATATGATTTGAATATGTAAATCATATAACTTGATGAGCATTATATTATATCTTCTGCCAAAATCGGAAAGTGAATTATTGGTAGAAACATATTTTTAGCATTGTAGGTGATGATAAGAAAGATTTTTATCACAAACGACAACCGAGTGACAATGTCAACCCGGTAGACATGTCAACCTTGTTATGCTCTAGAAATCTGACCACAGTTCCAATTTGGTAACCATCGCAATCAATTAACCATGACAACTAAGTAAACATGGATCATGAATTCTCTAACGTCATTTGTAGTTTAAATTCCAAGTTGTTTCATAGTCAACATTCTGTTATTTTCGTATATCATCATAAACACGCTTCACAATTACACATATTCCTTTAAAAACTTAGCATATTCTCGACGTTTAAAAAAATTTCGATCAGCCGCACTATTTCAGCCTCCGAGAATGTCAGAACCTCAACTAGTTCCCCCAGCTTCACTCGTCTAACGCAAGATCCTCATCATCCTATCATGAATCATAATGCATCCATTTTATACTTTACATACGTCGGATGGTTAGAGCAAATCAGTCAAAATGTGCGTTATTTGCTTGTTCGGTAGACATGTAATTCAGGCCCACACCCGTCCCAGATCAGCTGATCTAGGATTATTCAAAAAGATAAAATGATTTCTATGTGACCAACGTATACTTCCGTGAGTTTCACTCATTTTTGTACCACAATAAAGTAAATTCGAAGCCAAGGAGCTCACTGAAGAAATGTTACCCTAGGTATACTTTGAAATGAGTCGATACTTAGAATTATTCCAGTAGCTCATTATCTGTATTTAATTATATTATTTGAGCTTATGACTTTGTTATCCAACTTATTCGGATGTGTCTCAAGTTCCAAGTCCCGATGATTTCCTACCCTGCTCTCCTAGTAGAACTTCTAAATATGTTATTAAATCTAAAGTTGTTAGTCCCATTGTTGAGTTGGTTAATAGAAAGTCATGATAGACAATAGACGTACTTTAGTAGAAACGAATTACAGCTTTCAGTTTTACAAAACAAAAGAACAACACCATTAATTATTCTTGTACGTACGTCCAACACGATCCACCAATTTTCGATGCGCAGCCTCAGGAGGGGTAGAAATCCATCTTATTTTATGAATTACAAATTTGAACCACTCAATTAATTGTGAGCGGTTCAATTCTGCATATTCATAAGGAATATGATTTGGATTTGTGTATTATTTTTATTACTTTCAATCTCGTTTAATGAAACTGATAATTTACATACATAAAATTCTACCGTCGTCATTTCGGATAAATTCCGATAAATAGACATGATTGTAATGCCACGGATTAGAAAAATCAGAGTTGTATTTTAGAAACATTTTTTATTCCGCGGAGCATTTAATAGTAATATATTCACCACTGATCATAAACTATATGCAAAGAACCGAAATTGCTCTAGGAAATATTGTGAGAGGCTAGTAGTGTGTGGAAGATACATATTGCTATCCACGAACTATTATCAGATTATAAATTACTAAAATAGGTAACGTAAAATTACCCTCAATATTCCACACGACATGTATTCGCTGCTAAGAAGGCTTTTGTCGAATTACTTACTTTAGAGTACAAATATACCCTTGACAGCTTTCTGGGATGTCGAGTGAATGAAGACCGTGAACATAGCAAGCATCATGAAAGCATTGACGACATTAGACCATTGTACGTTCTTTCGTCAGAATATATTGTAGTAGATTATAACTACAGTTGCAGTCTATGTTGTGCGTTATTATTGGTGCAGCAGTTACAACAGACATTGGAAGACGCTTCCATCAGTATCCACTTAATAGAAACCGGTTCTTTAAAGTTTAATTATATTTAATGTTATGAGGTTTAACAATTTCAATGCGAATGTGTTATTCGCCGATGTCATTTCAGCTAGAAATTGTCCTTAAAATACATCTTGTTTAAGATAAACGGGGGATAATAACTACTTTTGAAAATTGATTGGGAAATGAATGAACCATTGCTATTTGCGAAAGTCTCGAGAAATTCATGATAGTACGTTAATTCTTAAAGCACTATTATATAAAACGTAGGTAATTGTTTTGCCAATTGGTTGTATACAAGATATCCAAATGTTCATATTATTTCACAAGCTATAATAACTTAGCAATAGTGTACATTAGTAAATGAATGAATTATCGGTAAATGTGCTGTGAAAGAACCCATCGATAACGTTCAGTTTTTATATGTTCAGTCATTTTGGTTTAGCCATCCAAATATTTTGAACGAACTGGAAGAAATTTTCGCACGTAGCTCCGTGTCCTTGGAGAATCTAGGGGAATAATTATTGTTATTGTCGCAAAGGGTATAGTATCCAATTCAGTTTCCGTAACGGTAATGACCTTTTGACTATATTAGTAAAATTTTCTCGCGGTTGGAGAATTTATGCGTTTGAAAATTATACAATGTGTCGTATTTTCAACCATTTACTATATTATTGTTAGTCGACAAATCGAAACTCTGGAATGATTAAGTACATTTAGACGATTGTTTAAATTCATGAATGATACATTGGATCAATCTGTGATTCTACCTGGCGTACACAGATACGCAATTTACATTGGGAACATTTATTCAAGTGGTACCGCTTTCGCCAAAATCTAATCTGTACATTTGTAATGTTCCGGGTAGTAGACTCGCATGCTTTTAATTGGCACCAACTTTAATACCACACTGAATTAAATCCACTGAGCACATAATGTAACACAACATCATAGTTGATGGTGGATTTAAGCTCCGGCAACACAAAGAGTGGCCAGTAGGAGATAAAGTTAACAGGAGGTAATCTTCTTTTGTGTGTCGTTGGTGTCAAACGTCAAGGTGCAAAGTACATGTCATTGTAAAGTTAAGTATAATCAGTTTATGAATCCACCTATTACAACTGGTACGATAAAGGCATATTTTATTTCAGGCCATCAAAAGTGATAGGAACAATTTTGCTCAAGCTGTATGCGCTCTCAATAAGAAATGTCTCGAAACAAGATTCAACCCAAGAAGAAAGTAACGTTGTCTCCCTGATTCGGGTTTAGCCACCTTTTTAAGATGCCAAAATTTGAAAATCCCGCAACCCAATAACTCAACAACGGATGCATTTTTAGAAGCCAAAATGGCGTACGTAGGTAATGACAGCTATTTTGGAAATCTTTAAACACTCAATTCATCTACCTAGCCTTATGCCTCCAAGATTCGTTCCTGGATTCTGCCTTCCTGGAAGTGTGGCTTTTCAAAAGTGTTCGGGCTTCAAAATATAATTGGTCCATTCAAAGGGCACACGATTTTTTCTACAGTTTTTAACGGAATTGTCTGAAAATCGGCGCGATCATTCCTAGTTCCGGCCTCCTCGGGGTACAAAAGAGAAATTTAAAATATTTTGAAACCGACAAGTTCAGGGGTCAAATTACAAAAATCGTAAAAAAAATTCTGACGCCGTCGTCCGATGTAAAATAACCTGGCGAGAAACTTTAGTGAAGACACAAAACTGCTAATTGCAATACTTTTTGAGATAAATGATTTCTGATTTTCAGGACATTTCGAATGTGCGGGTATTTCGAATTTAAAAAAAATTCAAGGTCACATCAGCGTACCAGTTTTTTATGTAGATTACGAATTTCATATTCATTTGCAGTTTTAAAAATGTAAGGACAAATCGATTCCGGTCATATATGGACTTACAGTATAACTTTAGTCATGAAAAACCTTGCGTGCAACTGATAAGGCTCTGACGGCGCTTCCTTAATTAGTGTTACCTTGAAAGAAATCAAAGCTTCAGTTACAATAGATGAATAGGGGTCTGTATATAGTGATGAAGTTTTTCAGTTACATTGTCATCTTTACCGTGATTACTTACTGTCCTATCAATTGTGATTTCTGTGGCTTACTACTAGCCGTGTTAAATTAACAACAACGTTGAATTCCGCATTTTTGGTCCAATCCTCGAACCAGTACCATTTACCACTACGTGCATTAGATTCAACTGGAATCCTAGTCGAATCGCCATTGTCAACTTTATATTTATCCTGTCTGTAATGAGCAGGTATTTATGTAACCGGAAGGTCATATCTGAGCATGATAAAAACAATTCGGCTTCTATGCACTAAGGAAGGATACACATGTATAAACTCATACGGCACTTCATTTGACCTCCGACCCTTCATTTACGGGCGCACTGGATATCAATTTCCGAAGCGCGGCAAGATTCACACCAGATGCCATTAGAATGTTAGTGCGACATTCAAAGGTGCACCCAAATACTACACAGACGCTCAAAGATGCGTTTCTGAATCTGACAAATGGAATGACTATTGACAGCATCAGTACTCTTTTTAAGCCAATGAACGACCGACGCGAGTATCATGAGCTGAATGCATTTCAGGGGATGTTGGTGTTGAAGCATCTTAAGGACTGTAACAAATCCGCTGCTTTACTGCCTAGATATTTGGCCCACGAACATGCTGTCACTGTTCAGGCAGGACGGCACAAACTTTGTAAGTCTGGGAGAGGAGAACTATGTGAATCTATCCGTTGCTGTTAAGGTTCTAGGTGCCTACCAGGCTGCTGCAATAAAAAGGACGCAAGCGATATAATTTTCCGGGTATTTGGGACTTGTGGTCACTCTATTTGAAAGAGAGGACTCGTTTCAAGCCCACACTAATGGACACAAGATTAAAGCACCCTAATATGCAAGAAAATATTTCTGCGTTGTTTCTCGTCCTGCTTTACGGACTACTATTTGCAATCAGTGTACTACTCGGCGAAGGCAGACACAAAATTTATACATAAAGGGTGCCCGGTTAATTGAGACACAAAATTTCAGAAAAGATTACCTCCAAAAGTTACCGGCATATTAACGTGTGTCTGTCCATATATGCTACAAAACGTCCTGTTTCCAACCGTGTCCTAGTCGTTCAAATACGATGAACCGTTTCTTATTTATAGCCAATATGGTAAAGTAGTTCTAAAATTGTTTTTTTCAGGACGGTCAATTTCTCCACGGCCGCATTATTTGGTTTGCATTATTTCGTGTTATTTATCATTGAATGTTGATGGTTTACATTAGTTAATAATGCACGAACTCCACTGCATATAAAATAGTCCATATTCCAAGATGGAGTCCAATCTTTACTGTTTTTTTTGTCTTTATGTCGGAAACTAGACAGTTGGCATACATGGTAATTCATCCTCGAACAATGTCTTTCAGAAAGGCCATTGCTCATTTAAATTATGTTGGGAATGTAGCCGTGTTGTTGCATCACACTTTATCTTAATGATTTAATAATGTTTATTTGTGTTATAACAATCAATGAAGAATGTTACTTTTGTACGTCACAGCTTAAGAAGTCATTGTTGCTTAATGATGGAGGTTCATTATTGGCGGCGTTAGCTTTCCTTAGCTTTAAACAATATGGAAAACTGCAAGCGTATTTATGATTTTCCATTGTATGTATTTATTACAATGATTTCATACAGCCTGAAAATTATTTAGGCTCCGCCCTTACAAAGAGCAACCCTACCGACATGGAACTATTGAACAACGTTATAAAGCAATGACGGATAAGCTGGATAACATGTTTTCGTTCATTAGTCAGGGCAACACCATAACGTCGGCATAGTAACACAAAAGCTAATTTTGAGTTTCTCCAATTTCACATTTCAAAAATGTTTTGGACAAGGACGCTACGTCTCAAAAATGATTTTGCCGAAATAATAATTATACAACTTTATTTTCTGTGCAGCAGAACAATGCATTAGCTCGTAATTGTAAAACATACCGAATTTTGTTTCACAATAATGCCTCTTTTATAACTTAACACACATTTTTAATTCGAAATATTGACAAACAAGTCGACTAAAGGCGTGAAAACAAAAATAGCATTCTAGGAAAATGTGTGCATATTAGAAGCCTTCACGGTACCCAAAAATAAGCCATTTTTGTCTTAAAAGTGGCTGAAACGTCAAGAAAAAATAGCTTCTCCATGGAGGCTAGAAATTTCAGAAAGTTTCAGACAAATATGCGCTTATTTTTTGTCACCGTGAAGACACCTATTGACAATTGTAAATGTCGAAATCCTAAGATCAGGTCAGCAATCTCAATGTGAATTGCGTAAATAGCATTTTTTTCCAAGCATCTACCAAAGCAAAGCACTACAATGTATACAATGTTCATTCGTCGCTACACATATGGTTGTAGATGTGTCTAACGGAAACCATTCAAATGTACTGAAATTTATAAAGCATTACGAGTTCTCCAAATACTCATTGTCTGTAGTTCATTTAATTATTTGAGGCGACGACTTTTGTTATTTACATTTTGCATGCTTTCAACTTGACTGCAACTAGTCACAAAAACTCTCTACCATGTGGTCAAAAACTGAATCGCTCCGTTTCTCCGCTTCATCACTGAATTACTATGAAATCTAATCAGCCAGTCGCCTCGTTCATACCGTGATCAAATTACTCCCATTTAAAATTGTTCTGTAGCTTGAACTGAACACAAATTTTCAAATCGATTACATTTCATTTTGATATTGTCAATTGTTACACAGTTAGAAAGAAGAATCTTCGTGTCCTAATAGGTAATGTCTGACTGACCTACAAAATGCTCCATAACTTTTTATTCTTCGTTTGCCTGACACCACGTATCTATTAAACTTAGACCGAAAGCCTAACCTCTACGGGCAGGTTCAAAATGCTTAATGTGGGTGCACGTGATCAAAATCAGCTAGACTGTAAATTAGTTCGCTTGGCAAATATAGTGTAATTAAATTTTCTGTAGGCAAAAAAGTGAATGCAGCGATATGTATTACATTTATCCATCAATATTTTTCGGTTTATTGATTTCAACTTGTAGCTTATTTCCGGGATTTTCGAAATTTAACATCGACGGAATACACTATGGAATGTCTACTGATCGCAAATTTAAACGGTGGAGCAATAGCCCATTGGAAATAGTCCATTGCCGTAATGTTCTAGTTCGTCATACCGTGCCCATATACTACTGAATTAATTACCAAACGGATGCTTTATAGATTGCTCTAGTCCACGCGCTGATGAAATTATATCGATTCGAATATGCTGCTTGCTTTGAATATACCATTATAGCAATTGACACTAGTGGTATATAAAGATCCGATATGTGCACATTCCCCAACCTACAATATCTTCTAACACGTATACTTACCGATACGTACAAACATTTTGAAATTGATGAATTATTGCGACAAATTCTTTCCTGGGTGAATTTCCAATACTCTAAAGGTAATCGGTAGGACTAGCCTAGTCCGTTGTGATTTAAAGTGACAAAAAGTATTTACAATCAGGCCATTATTTTTTTTCTATCGCCATGAAGCACGTAACCCCGACTTATACATTTCCATATTTCCCATTTGTCTTGGTTTTAACAGTTGCATCGAAACTGACTTTTGGAGACGAAGTGTACTCAAAACAAACTCTATTTGCTTCAGCCTTTCAACCGCTTTTCACACAATTGAATTCAAACTATGACCGCTTCGAGTTATCATTCCATTCGTTTGAACCCGGCGAAGTTCACTTCGCATCCGACCGAGTTCGCTGCATGATATTCAGGAACTACAGAAATAACATTGGAAGGACGTTTCCATTCAGGCACACTCAACCATTCCCCGTGACCATGTATCCATTGGATCTTAACGTCTCGAGGCGTGCCGACGCACTTGTCACCTTTTAGGATCTCTTAATGCACCCATCTACCCAGCTGTTGAACATAATCTACAAGCCACTCTATATGACGCGAAGATATACTCCTTCGGAACGCACGATTTTAAATTCCATTGCGAACCTGCCGGCCCTAAAACTACTAATCCAATTTCCGATTCCTCCGACTGGGAACGGTGTGAAATATTCCATTGTTTGCTCCGGCTACTGCAACTTTCGAGAAACAACTGGCTTATTCAACTCCAAATTCATGGATCTACTTTTGGATCCAATGACTCTGCACGAAAAATATTTTTCAAACTCTTACAATCGAAAAATACGCACCTTAGTTATTTTGTCGTCACTGAAGACTTCAACTGCGATAGAGTCGCTGTGTGGTTCACAAATTTTAAATTCCATTGATTTCAGATTCTGTGGTACGCAACTATTGACAACAATTGTGCTCTCGCAAGTACACAATTTTTCAGCTATCATCCTAGACATATCGAATGGGAGTCACTATCACACAATTGATAAAACTCTCACAGGACAATACATTATAATCGACACTACTTACGTTGATTTTCATACATGGTCATACTCGCAGTATTACCGGAGCTACACAGGTTACTACTATTCTGTCATCAGCAAAGAGATTTTGATGTACATATTGCGAGGATGTGATTGCACAGCGGCAGAGTAAGAAAATCGATTTCGCTGTTTGGATTGAGTCATTCTCCCGGGATATCTGGATGTTATTAATAAGTACTATTGTCGTAATTGTTGTATGTGTAAAGAACCTTAGCATTTCCAGTCGTATTTCATACACGCGACATTTCTTGAACATGTTTGGAGTACTCATAGGAAGCTCGGAGCCATTTCATTGGAATCGGTTGAAGATATTAGTAGTGTTTCAGATATTCGGTTATTTCATCTGCGAATTATATTCAAACGGGATTGTTAGTACTTTAACTGTTTACGTCCCACCAAGTCCATTTGACTCCCTGAGAAGCCTATTCGCAGGAGAATACAAAATTTTATGGAGCGATCCATTCTTGGAATCGCCATGGCAAAAGTATTATTCAGCATTCAAAAGCCGGAACATGTTGCCTTTGCTCAATGAAAGTTTTCACAACATTACAAACCTGAGTGATTCAAATGTGAACTACACAACGTATCTGATCCAGAAATACGCAGTCCCGTCAGTTTCATATAACCTTTACAACAATATGTTAAAGTTCGAGAAAGATATCCGGAACGAGACTGGAATGCAGATGCAGTGCTTTGCGATACCAGAATACTTAAAGGAGGGTCATTATTTTGCCGATATTTACACAGTAAATCGGTACTGGTTATTTCAGACGCTCTCCCGAGTTCACGCAGGAGGATTTGCCGTCCCGTGGGGGATTTGGAGAAACTTTGCATATCGGTTGTACAACAAGTTACCACAGAATGATCCCAGTCCGAATCCGGTAGTCCAGACAGGTGACCAACTAGGCATTTCGGCTTACTTTGGTATTATGTTGATCCTGGGCTGTCCTTACTTGTTAAGTGTGGTACAACTTGTGGTTGAGGTCAGTATGAATTACGCATTCCCGAAAGTCTACAATTTTCCCAGTTTCCGTGCACCGAATGCTTGTTACATGGTTCTGCATAAGTTTGTAAAGTTGTTTACTAATCCAAGAAATGACAGTTCAGCAAATGTACTCCATTCTGGCAGTCCCAACATAATAACGGTTAGACCGACGCCAGTGGCAATCCAATTGATACTTTAGTCATGGCAACGGGCCTTCGATAACTTTTATTTATTTTAATCAAATGAAAACATTTTCGGGGTTTTGTATATATCTATCTTCACTGGCTTTGTTCATTACTATTTTAACATTATTGACTTATATTGGCGTGGCAATATTGACAATATATTGACTGAACCATCAGTTTCCACGCCGTTTGTTTGTTTAGCACACCTCAGGAATCAATTTTACAATTCAGATGAATGGTTGCAAATCAGTTTTCTGTAACAGTTAGGACTTAATGGATGTGGTTAGATATTCGTGACAGCTTCTTGGAAGGAAATCGGTTGTTTGTATTTTACATATATCCGCTTCCACTTAACCATTGCAAAATAATCCTTTCATTGACATGAATAAGTACAGAAACGTTACGACGCCAAACGATTAGTTCACCCAGTCTGCATTTGTCAACAGATTTGAAAGATATTGTCACGATTGCTAAATCATGTGATGAGTGAATGCAATTAATGCACTGCATATCTTTATAAAATCTTATTTTATAATCATTCACAGGGACAGTGTGTTTCAAACCGATCAAATTAACATTCAGTTTAGTTTAAATTGATTAACTTTACGGCTCAAGTAGCGACGACCGTCAGCCGAGATATCCATATACATGATGATTATTAATTAATATTAACGGATAAATAAACGTCAAAGGAGCAGATTAGATTTGCTACAAATTACCACCCGTACTTTATGAGAATAGGGACGCTAGTCCCATCAGAAAATAGTAACAAAGTGAGAAGAAGGGAGCGAACATTTAAATGGTTACTAAAGTAATCAACATAGGAAGGATAGGATCAGGTGGATGGTTGTTGACAACGGTGTTGAGCATCGAATTTACATTGTGGTCGACTTAACAGCATCGGTGGAAGCTATTATTTGAAAGGAGTCATAGAACAATCTAAGAAATTCATCCGACAAGAATACGGAAATGAAACTGAATTTTATTTGCTGGATCTGGAATTTTTGTATGATACGTGATATATTGCAATGATTGTTTTCAAACAAGTATTTACCAGCCAGTTTGACAACTTATTATTCCTTCGCTTGTTACCGGTGTAACCAGGTTAATCGACTCTTTCTCTGGTGTCGGATCATGTAATTATTAATGACAATAACGTAATTAAGTCCTATTTTGTAATAACGCAACGTAGGTAGACTTGTAGACTAATTGTAAGCTAAATCTTGTTTTTTATTCAGAAAAAGAAGCGCGACGCTGGTGTGTGCCCCTAGCAAAATCAATTCGATTACCATTGCGTGTTATTTCTTGAGATGTTCAAGAGTGAAGCTTTTTATGACACTCTTTTTAACAATTCGTGTAATTAATATAAAATCACATGCAGAACGTAAAAACCTGAGGAGATCCATTTCCGATATAATTAAGTCAACAAAGAATACCACTTAAGATACAGGACCTTAATATTTGTAACGTTGGGATGATCATCCAGGTAATACCAGTGTGTGATTTCCGCGACTACTGGAAAAGAAACTGGTTTGCTTTGCTCATGTTATTGCTTAGGTTATCGTCTTCTAGTTGTGAGTCGGAGTTGACCGTTGTGATGTTTCAAGTGTCATGGGTGCTGCGGCTTGGATTTACGAAGCAAATTACGGTTCTCCCAAATATGCCGTTGAGTAATAAGTAATCACAAACCGATCTAAAAACTTACCCATGGTCTGACGGATTAAAGTTATGGTATGAACTTCAGCATCAAGCATTTTCACTGTTACAACCAAGAAAAGACGATGACGACTGTACTTGTACCAAAAACATTTCCATATACGATACAAGTATAGTCATTAGGAAGTTCTTTATTGATAGCCCAAATTCAGCTTTCCAAGTTGGAATTTTGTTAAATAACATGTTTTAGATGGGATACACTGTATTTATGTTTCTAACGCGCTTATCAAGTGCTAATATGAAAAGCATAACTTGATTAAGTGCACTGTGAAATTTTGTGCCGATATTCTGGCCATCATACACCGATTGAAGTTCGATTAAATTGGTAATAGTATGAGGAATCTTTCCAAATAATCTGTTAGAAGCTATCTAATTTCTGCAAAACTTTGCTCGTTGCTTACTATTATTTACAATTACATAGTGAGAAAAAATTGAGCTAAAGTATTCCTGGCTACACCGGTGTTTAGCTCTTTTCCGGTTTCAAATTGGTTAAGAGTTGCAGGCAATGAGTGTCGTTACAAACTGAAATAGGTAATTCATTTCATTTTAAATATTTGCACTTAAAAATGTAGAAAACTCGTTTACGTAGCTGATCGGTAATTTTGATTCCCCTTGTCTCTATATGGTTGTATGTTTCCATCCGAACGATAATTAAGATTCACCTTTATGCAAACAAATAAAAAAGATATGTTGGGAGGCCGAATGTTGAATATCTGTTGAATATCTGAAATTTATGCAATACCTATCCGTACACAACAGTCTTAGCATCCATTTGGTATTATGGTCATAGACCATAGCAAAAATTGAGTGAAAATTTTCACGGGATTTAATAAATGACACTTTATTTTTTTGTGTATAATAAGTAAATGCAACGATTTATTGCCACTTGTTTCACTTAGCAAGGACAAATCTATATATTCAGTACAGGTTAATTTTTTTGTATTTTTAGGAGCACTTCTTGTTGTCAATATATGCATAAAGCAATAGAAATCCAATGAATGTTTTGTTTTCATACATAATTTAAGTTTCCGTCCCTATCACTATTTTTATGCAGCTTATCCTTGCGAGTAACAATAATGTGAAGTAATTATTATAAGCCGTATCCGTCCAATAATTCATTTTGAAGTCAGTTCTAACGATAGTGGTCACAATTTTGTATACATTTTTCTTTGCTCAAATATGTCCGTCCGTACTGCGCTATGTTGTTTTCATCGTAAATTAGTTTTATTATTAACAATCGTATTATTAACAATATCCTGGATTAATTTAAATTCGGATCGAGTTTAATCTTTCGACTAATAAATCATAATTGACCAATCATCGCATGTAACACGGCGTCATTATCAATGGCTGAAGTTAAGCTCTGGACATAAAATTAGTGACCAATAAGACAAAAACTACTGAAGATGTTGTTTCTCGGTTGCCCGGTCGCCATCGGTATGAAATGCGAAGAAAAAGTGGTTGTTATTTTAAAATTCAGTATAATCCCAGTTTTGAAGCCATCTTTCACAAATACGAACATTTAAACTGATCGTTATAATTTTGTGCATGGCGCAACGTCAATGCTTTTTATTACGGGAGCAGTACGAATTTATTTACAGAAGAGGTTTAGCAAGCATACTTTGTCATATTTCTTATTTAATGCGAAATATTTGCGGCTTTGAAAATGAACTTGAATTACAATCAGTAGTGTGGTTTCTGTGATTAATCGATTGGTGTGGACCAGTATAACTCGACGAGTTCAACTCGTGTTATAACAGTGAACTTTTATCAAGGAAGAAAATAATTTGTGTTGTTGAGATTTGTAACCCTGGAGTTTGCACAACTACTGCATAACACGAATGAGTAAATATCGAATTTACTATTTATTAACTACCGGAAGCATGAAATGATTTAAAGGTAGTTATAGCGATTGATCTGTTTGTCTGTCCGTGCGCATTCTAGCTTCCCTCCACGTTGACCGATGTGGCCCAAATTTTGCATAGTGGTACCTTGGCCCAAGGAGACGACACCTATTGATTTTCAGCCATGTGTCATATCATTGGCCGATCGTATGGGGGTCGACGTCTGTGAGGTGGTGGGGTGTGACTGAGTCGTAAAAAACTTATTGTGCAAATCGATAGAGGAGTTCAAGGCGATCATTTTTCGCCAAGGCACCATGGGTCAAATCGGTCACCTGGCGGTGGGGTGGGCCGTCAAAGGTATGGGGGTCCCCAGGCATCAAAAAATTGTATGCCATAAATCGGTAATGATGATTAATTTGAGCCACAAAAACGTATCACAATGGTCAACTATAAGTTTGCTATTTTTGCATTCAGCACTCTTCCGGTAGTTATATATTAAAGGTTACACCTTACTAGTTTGTATTGTACTTCTTGTGGAAGTGATCGGGCCCATCTGGATGGAATATTTTCATCTCGTAGCCAGAACATTATCAATCTGACGGCATAGTGTAACATATGCTAATTTTTATTTAAGGTTATACATATTTCTAACATGGTTTGCACAGGAAAACTGTTACATAGAAACAGGATGTTTGGCTATAAAGTTAAATGACTTATGCATTCTTATTTTTTCTTCAGCGGAGGGCTAAATCAAAGCAAGCTTGTGGGTCGTGGCTCGGAGACTGGTACCATTGAATGAGAAATAGCGTATTCTGTGTTACCTGATACCAATTTTTCACTTTCAACATTTTTTTGACGGAGCCTGCTGATTACACGAATAGTAGCTCCAAAGATATAGAATACCTAAAACCATCGGAAAGACATCGACGCCATCATCTCATATCGGTAGCACTTGGACGCTTTGAGATGGAAAGGTGAATGAGCTGGACGGTTTGACAGTAGAATATGAGTTGTTGAAATGGAAATGTGTATAATACAATCAGTGTCCGAAATATTACAAATGTAGGACTGTGTGGATTAATGGACATACTAGAAATTGGAGACTATCACGCAAATATTGTTCGGAATTACGTAAAAGTTTTGTAATGAAAAACAAATGCATTGATTGGCAGAAACATCCGTTCCGCCAGATACTTAAACATGTGAACAAAGTAACTTTATCTGATTGGTTCGAGTTAATTTCATATAGAATACATGGCAGCAGTTAAGTATTTAATATACATTTTGGTGCATTGCTCAACGTCATTTACTTTTATTGGACTAGCGCGTATTAAACTTGAAAGAAGGTTGTTCAGAATCCATGTCTGTTTATTCTACGAAAATATGTGCTTCCTGCGACTGTGAAAATGAATGGCCATCGATTATGTCAGTCCCAATTATAATGGCTTGATACGACACATTTGCGAAGCTGATGATAAATTTTAAATTCTCCATTATCATGTTCCTGACCATTTTGTACCGAACAGAATCATTTCCGTTTCGTAACAGCAATAAAATTCCAGTTGTTCAATTCACAGTTTTGCTTTTCTTCAATCATGCGAATTTATTTGGTGTGAAGAATATACTTTTTGAATTATAATAATTCTATTAATTGCAGTAAAATTGCCTTCCATTGAAAAACGCTGCATATTACCGGCATGAAAATTGTGACAGCTGACGAGACAAAGCAGGAATAAATTTATACTTAAATATTTCGATGTGCCAATAGAACAGTAATCACGAATCACGATCCATAGCTGCGACAGCTGGAAATCGATTGAATAAGGTTCTTAGATTGAAATTTATTAATTAAAGTCGGCTGTTTTTGCAGTATTACGTTATGTTAAGATTCCACTGCTTAAGTTTAATATTGAAATGTTAGAGCAGTCTGACGCCGAAGTATTGACTGATGAAAGTTTTTTGGTTTTTGTTGTAAAGGATGAACATCACCGCAGCCGCTAAAGAGTGTAATTACGATATTTGAAATGTCAGAATTAAAACAAACCAATTTAACGTAACTGCTACGCATGTAAAACTTTTGAAACAAAAGTCTTGTGAGTTTATACCGTATAGAGTTCACTTCAAACATTCGAAATAAAAACAGACTTGTCCAACCAATAAAAAAATCCGCTCAGCGCGTTTTGAAAGTTTGTTCAGTGTTTACTAAATATTCCCTCCATAAAAAATTGATTTAAACTGCTAGGTCATTTTGATTACTTTAATGTTTTCAGAGGAACTGACAACTAACCTGCAATATCATTGACGAAATTTCGGATCAAACAATTAATTTTGATTAGACGATATGTACTTAACGTCATGGATCGCCTTTCCGACTCAAATGTACACTATGATAATTAAAATAATCAAGGAAGCATTACAATTTTCCGTGCATGAATTCTTACTCTCCAGCATATCAAAGCTATTAATTTTCAGCAAAAGCTGCTGATTGCCGGAAATTATTTGACACTGGAAATCATTTAATTTTTAATAACCGTTTGGCCACCAGCGACTAATTACAATATCCTCCGTTACCAATTTAATTTAACGTTACTAATGCATTGATGATATACTGGGATTATATCCTCGAGGTAATTTTCATTCGTGAGCATTTATTATGGATATTACAGAGTGACCGGTTCTGCCGCCTTTAGTAAAATCTATAAAGTCACTTTGTGATGATTAGGATAATGTTAATATATATTGAAGATTGAAGATCATCCGATTGATTAAGAATGTTAATCTGTTAGATTTAACTTAATTATGATAGGTGGACGTCATTACAACGGTTTTAATAATTCAGATGTTATTCAATGGTGAATATTTATATACATAACCTTTTAACTGTAGGGGTTTGTACAGGTATGGAAGCCCATTTTTGACGGCTTTTAAAGTCTTGAATATTTCCTAAACGCTGTAATTTCCGCAAATAATTCTTTTTGTAGATTAAAGTACATCTGTTGGCGCATGCATTGTACGTTTCAAAGTTTGCGGAAAGTTCAGCGGTGATGAGAAAATAGTTTTTGAAAATAGTCGTTATTTTTCACAAAATTTGGAATAAATTGGACATTTAGCAGTTTATACTTATGCAAATTGGCAAGCAGATGTAGTTTTGGATGGAGAATCGTCTCAAGTGGTGAAAAGTGTCGAATTCACAATGGTAATACGAATATGAAGGATTTTCAAAATATCAAGGTCATAAGTTTGACCTGACCTCCTGACCTTCAGCTTAATAGTTGGGGAGACATCCGCATATCAAAATGATCGCCGTTTATCACTCCATTAGGACATGTGGATAGCTCGATTTGCAATTTGGACGCCGGTTTGAAGCCAGGAAAAAGCATACTGTGATCTGGAAGGGTGGTACGGTACAGTGTGACCAACGTTTCTGTCCCCTGAACGGGGTATTTAAAAGGCTGTTAAGCTCCACCATCCCAATCATTTGACAGACTATACGTGATATATCCAATGATATTTTCAAGCAATCTATTAAGTACTTGCCAGTTTGACAACTGTTTATCCCTCCGCTTGTCACCCTTGTAACCAGGTTAAGCTACTCTTCCTCTTGTATCGGATCATAATTAACGCAGCGTAATTTAATACATCCGTCTTAATTTATTACTGGACCCGGAACACTCACTACTAATGCTATAGGTAATATTTTGCACACTCTAGTATCCCAGTTGAGGCGTTAGCGTCATTCAATAAAATTGCTTAATATTGCTAATTTAAGCATTTTCACATTTCATGTAACAGATCAAATTTAAAAAAAGGCCTTATTTGATTGTGTTGCCTTTATCGATATGATATTATTCTGATATATACTCGGGATATCTTAGTTTACCGATTGGCGAGCGAAAACATCATTTTTGAGAAGGTTGGAATTTTGACCCCAAAAACTGAGGTCCAATATTTTAAAAAATCCACTTTTCTCGACTGAACTGTCGGAAGGATCCCTTCGGGGAGCCCCATGGAAAATTTCAGCCGAATCGGTCAAAACACGTCGAAAAAATCTGGTATCCTTTGAATACCCTCACTAAACCTAATTTTCGCAATTTACCCCATTCGCAAATTTTTTAAAAATCAATTCGTACGTCAAAATTACTCTACTTTTAATAAGGAATCCGAATATGGTATCCAATTTTCTCTACAAATAAGTCGGATCTGGGCCTTTCCTATATGGCATGTAATCCCACATTAACTATTTAAAATATGCCATAATCATTTCAATCGACAAAGAATGTATTTATTGAACAACTAATACCACTATCGTATACTATTAACTATGCAGGTATAACTTGCAGAGTTGCAATCAGGCAGTGGAAACCCACTGATTGTATAATGCAGCAGATGTTGGATTTTGTAAGTGAGATAAAACGTTATGTGTTTGACTGACTATACATCTGGGAGTGTCACTGAAATCGTAGTAACGGTGACTGGAACGAATTATTTCAAAACATTCCTCGCTTTGACAAATTTTGATAAGGTGGAAAGAAACTTACAATTAAAGTTCGACGTCGGCTGTTTGTCAAGTGCGTTTTTACTACATTTTGTATCACTCGCAGGTATCTCGTCAGTCGAATCGTTGTTTAGTAGATTTTGTCAATGTGATTGCGGTCCCTGAACTTGTTTCTGACTTGTATTTTTAAAGGTTGTTGACTATAAAACGGTTGTTGCCTAACTGTTGAGTTGAGAATTATATATAATATATACTTGTTTTTTTTGAGTACTTCCATATAGGCAATTTTTACTTCGATTATGTGCTGTAGTAGGTGTAACGAAATCAATTGAATTCCACGACAAATGTATACTGAGTAACACAAATGGCCAGTCATGATGCACAATTAAATGGAACAGAATAAATAATGCGTTTGTTGGTTAGAACAATGATGACTAATTATATATTAAAAATTATCTTTTCAGTTATTTAATTGTTGTCAATCTTGAATATTGTCGCAAGATTCATGAATATCGCTTCATTCCCTAAATTCCAGACAATGTGCTTACAAACAATTTGAAATGTGCTGTTGCTGTTGATAGTTTCCAAAATGTACAATCTTATCATTGGTAAGTTACAATAATTTTATCTAAATACTTGTTTGTATGATTCATTAGTATATAACATAACAATGATACATACTCTCAACATTTGGCACATTCGCTATTGCATCAAATTATTGATGCAACTTCTATAACTAGCCTTTCACCTTTATTCGCGGTTTTATGCAACATTAGACGTGGAAAATCTCTTTTGCAACTGGTACCAATTTGACGGCACTTCGTTTTTTAACGCTACTTGGAAGCAAAGTGTAGCACGAGGTACCGGAGTCCCATTGAAAGTTGTATACAATGTTGAAATACTCTAAGCTAAATGAAAAAGGAATTGTACAAGCTCCAGTTAACTTACCTGATGTTATTAGCACTTGCCCATTAACACTGTTATCACACACACTTTTGTCGGGATAACTTGTTGTGCGTTCTTAGACTGACTAATCGTGTTAAATTTTCAACGGCGTTCAATTTTGCGTTTTTGGTCGCATTTTGAAGAGAATATCCACTTTAAACTTTGCATTTAATTACCAAGTCTTAAATGCCCTTTGATCGATACGAAACGTAACACAAATTGTATTATTCAATTAGTCTTCTGTAAAACCATTATTACATGTACATTTAAAAATATTCATCTTCAGTAATTTTTGTTTGAAAGAATATTAGGCCATTTTAGGATTAGTGTGCCAAACCTCATTTGTGAGGTTTCGGCGACACATATTACTATAAATGCAACTTTGTGTGGAATTAGTTGATTAGGTACGTCTCCTTAGTACTGGTCGATTATCATTAAATTAATTTTACTTCGTCTTGGAAAATACACCTATACATTCAATCATTTTAATCATTTGCAGCAACTCACAGAAGCAGCGCCTCGTAACATCTAAAGTAACGATTCGGTAGCGCAGTGGTGCAAATGACAATTTCCACTAAACTTGATGCAGCTTTGTGATTTAATTTATCAGTTACTATATCTTTAAATAGTGCGAGAAACGGTGAATAATTTCAATGCAAGCAGCTGTTATTCATTCCAGAGATTGACCGGTGCTCCTCCTTTCACTACAATTTATTGCCTACAGTTTTGCTATGATCAGTTATTGATACATAAATCTTAACAATATTAGTTCAAACGGGGGAACCATTATGGTTCATTTCAATAATTAGCGAAGAATGGTGCAGGATGTGACCCTAAAGTAGATAGATTTCGTTTAAAATATGAACAATTATTGTTATGTTAATGAAACGTTGAGCTTTACAAATTTTACCTCGTTAGTTGCTAATTATTGCAAATAAACCATATCAACGATTACCGTTGGAATGGTTTATGCTCAATAATTAGTGATTAACTATGTATGATTTTTGTAGCTCACCGTTCAAGATACGACCAATGATGGCTGACAAGCACATTCCCAATTTTGGACGATTAGCGTCAATTTAAATAACCATATGAAAGTATGAAATGGTATATTGTCGCAAAGCAGTCAAAACATTTTGACATGTATAATGCATTTTGTACATATCATCGCTATGCATTCTGCCTATACCACCACTGTGTATTCGGGATATATCAACATAAGACTGTTGTATGGTTAAAATTAGCCTTTTCGATTCTCAATTCAATGAATACATTTTAATCATTGTATAGGGGTCATCATTGTATATGGGTCATCATTGTAGAGGGGTCATCATGGTATAGGGGTCATCATTGTATAGGGGTCATCATTGTATAGGGGTCATCATTGTATAGGGGTCATCATTGTATAGGGGTCATCATTGTATAGGGGTCATCATTGTATAAGGGTCATCATTTATAATCATCTTTGTATAGGGGTCATCATTGTATAGCCATCATCATTGTATAGGGGTCATCACTGTTACGTTCTCACGATTAAAATGTGTTTATTGAATTGAGAATCGAAAAGATTAATTTTTACCATACAACAGTCTTATGTTGATATATCCCGAATACACAGTGGTGGTATAGTCAGAATGTAAAGCGATGATATGTACAAAATGCATTATACATGTCAAAATGTTTTGACTGCTTTGCGACCATGATAGCATCTGTGCACCACAGCGGCCCAAGCTGTAGATTTGAACGCATGACACATGCCATAACGGAAATGTTATGTTCAAATAAAAACGATAAAAAATTCTGACTTTTCCAGGGTTTTCTGAGACGCAGATTTCGTAAAAATCAAAATTGTCATCCGCTTTGCACGCCATATAGAAAATTACGTCTCGTGTAAGCTCAGTCGTAAAGAAAAGCGAGGTCGAGCGGCTTGTTTCCCACTCAATTACCCATAAAAGCATAGGACGATGGATTCGGCAAAAACAAAGTTCACCATAGTTTTCAGCGTCGCCGATTACGTATATGGACACAGTTTCAGCATCCAACGGGACCATGGGTGCAAAAGTGTTCCTTGTAAGGTATTTTAAGGAAGTTTTGAAGGTACGTACGTGAAGGTAATTTCCTTATCACCCCTTTTTGCAGGCATAGAATTTTGGCAATGAATACATGATTGAACTTCGAAAGATCTTGACGGCGTTCTACTGATATATGTATGGTTGAAAATTATTTCACTCCGCAGGTACTTGACGCCAAATTGTGGTTTGCGATTCAATTATGTACAGACATAAAGTGTCTACGTCTAATAAATTGTTGATGGACAACTTTAAAAGTGGTGCCAATTATGTCGAAAGACAAAATTGTTGTATTATAGTAGGCTACAAGTTGTAGCTGAAATAGTGTGCAATCTCGTTAAATTGTGGCATGTCCTACAGCAGGCTGGCTCTCCTCTGTCACGGTGCACACTCCAACACAGTAGTTTGTCCAGAGCGGCCGGCTCTGCCAAGGAATGTGAACGAATTGCCCTGCAACCAGCATTGTCATTATTGTGAGAAAATTAGTACACTGGAAGTTTTGAATATGGAGAATTCAATGGCGACAATGATTTTTAAATTGGAGCTGACCTGTGACCTCTGGGGTTCAATTCTCAAAATTTTGTTGAATAGTTTGCATATTTTAGAAAATATGGGCATTTTTGTTTTATCACTTTTATTCATGTTTTTTTTATTTTAAATCATATTGTGGGACGATGCAAAGTTGATTGCTTAGTTGTAGTTAAAGGTGCATAGAAAATATTTCGACACTTCTACATATACATATAGTTAGGCACACGATTCAACGTCAGTTAAGCTTACGCTGGGAGTGCGGACTTATTTACTCAAAAGATTTGTGGTTCGCTGTGATCCGGATACTTTGGCTAGTATGAAAATCGTTCTCGTGCCCCTATAAACGAAATTCGTAATGTATACCGCTGGTGCAATGTATTAATTCAATAATATGACAGTTGGATTACTAATTCTAAAACAAAGTTCTTCATTCTCATGTTCCTAAGCATTTTGTAAAAACAAGAGCACTTTCCTTCCGGACCAGCAATACAATTCGTTCTGTTCAATTGACTTGTTTGCCTTTCATCCACCATGAATATTTATTTCGGATTATAAATACCATTTTTGAATTGGGATGAACAATTTTCCATTCGCGAATTTGATTCGGAGTGTAAATGCTCCAAAAATATTTCTGGCATGAAAAATTGTGACAGCCGAAGTACCGAAGCCGGAAAAAGTTTAATGCTATTCCTCTATGCACTTGTAGCACAGTAATGACGGTCCGTACCCGCGACAATAGGAAATTGGTTGACTAAGGTGGCTCGTTCGAAACCTATTTGTTAAAACTGGCTGTATTTGCTGTATTACGGTATCGTAAGGTCCCACTTTTCAAGTTGAAAAGTATAATATTTATGCAAACATCATTCACGACGATGTACACTTCGAATCCTGACGCCGCCATTTAAACTCATGATCCTTTTAATTTTGCAAAGGTCCGCATCTTCCTCTAACCTGGGAAATGTTTAATTACGGTACTTTAGTTGATTCAATTAAAACAAGCCTGAAAGCATTTATCCGTAATGGTTGCGAATATAAAATTTGTGAAAGCAAGGTCTACGTTTACACCGTACAGAGTTCCCTTCAGAGTTCAAAAGCCTGCAAGAACAAACAAAATCAGCACACCACATTTTGAAAGTTTATCCACAATATTTCCCTTTATTCGTGTGGGCTTAGTTTTGAAATGTTGAGGTTATACTTAGGCAAAGTCAACTTGAAAGTTGTAATGCTGGTATTTAAAGTTTTATGCACTAACATATACATTGTTCCGCCAATATTATAATACCTTTAGTAAGAACACAATGCTTTGTTCTACATGAATTTATCAGGTACTGCAATAGTTGAGTTGAGTTAAGTGAAAACATTTCGAATATTTTATTTTATTCCAGCTTACTGCTGCACAAGCATGGTATTTATTTGCAATATTGGATTTGTTAAGTTTACTGGCCTACATCTGGTAGAGCTTCAGTGCCTACAACGTGTCAAAACTAAGATTTCTGTAAGCGCTTTTGGTCCATTCCGATGGGAGATTACACCATATAAAAGGGAACAAGAAGTGCACGAATGTCTTTGTCATTCTTCTTGAGAACACATAATTTAGGTAATAAAGAAATAATTTAACTATTGTGTTTTGATTTTAACTTTGACGGTGTTTTGTTGTTTGCCTACACCTAGGAGTTATTTATCATCACAGGTGATGTAGTTTGATTTTGTCCGTTTTGAATGCAACTGAAGAATTAATTTGTCCTGTCCTGTAAACTGTTAATTGTTCAACATAAATACCTATAACCACGTTGTATAGCCAAAAGGTTGTATCTTGACGGTTCATTGAATTTTTCCTAAAACATGCACTTTGATTGAGATAAATGAACGAAGAAATATTCCGACGCCAAATGCTGAATCCATGCAGTGTTATTTTGCCAAAAGCAAACACAGGTGCGTCCTCTTTCTTGGAGCTAATAAATGCATGCGATCAAGATGACATTATGCAGATATTTTATTTACTTAAAAATGGTGTATGTTCATTATTATATTTCCATTTACTGTAGAAGATGCTCATACACATTGCTTTCCACATGAAACATCATCGACTTAATTTGCAGTTCAATCTGTTTAATTTGATTTACCGTCACAGTCGCAACTACCGTCAAGCAGTTACTTAACTACTGAAAGATACTGTACCAGTGAAGATTATCGCAGAGGATTTCGTACTCACTCCATATGCCAATATGTAATAAGATCATCCAATAATAATCAAAAAATGCCCATTCATTTAAATTTTCATAGTTAACTTTGTAACGGTGGGTTATGAATCCTTGTCACGCCCACGGTTAGACCTGGAGCGAGTCTATGAGCAGATGAAATAATTTGCTGTAGACTTCAGTTAAATTTAAATTTAATAGTATATTTATTATACACATCTATCGAACGAAAAATGCTTGTAAATTATCTTTGCTAATTATTATATTTATGCCGAAAAAGAAATACTCTGCAGGGAAGACTGAAAGAGCCCTGCACTAGTATGTACATCTTCTGCTCCTGAACACCAACTGCTTCGCGACTCTGAGATTCTTTCAGAGTCCCAATCCTATCCAACATGTTTTCTGCATGGGCATATAGTTTAAATTTTGTCATCATCAGACTATCAGTGAGGTTGCTCGATGGGTTGGTCACAAAGTCCCCCCGACAAGGCGGCGATTCTCGAACGAGACGTTGAGAAACGGCGTCTATTTTCTTGTCCCTCGATGAAGCGCACGATAGTCTGTGGGTTGACGTGGCCGGAGAATGTGGGGTGGTGTGACTGGTAAGGATGAGGTGGGAGTGGTGTGGGTAGGTGATGGTGGTGGTTCCGGTTGTATTTGAAATGGCTGTTGACGCGGTGTGTAGCGGCGGAGATGTTGGACGTGTAGGGGGCCTTTCGTTGTCCCGTCACTCATGGTCACTTCGTATGTCAGATCATTGATAATTTTACTGATCTTGCCAATTTCCTTGAATAAAGGGCACAGACCGGAAGTAATTTTCTTTTCTTTATTGGATAAGGTGGTGTTACGTATACAAACAGTGTCGCCAATCTGAAATTTGTCTTCACGGTGATGTTTGTCGTAATTTGTCTTTTGTCGCTCCTGAGCTGCTTCTAAATTCTCCTTCGCCACCTTAAAAATGTCTGCGAATTCTGAAAAACGAGAACAAATTAAAGTGTTGTCAGTAGGAAGGTCATTGATATTTTCAAGATCATCAGAAGGCACTCTCATAAAATTGTCAAATGGTAAATTTGGGGAAATATTGAAAAGGAGTTTGGCAGGCGAATAGCCGGTACTATCGTGATGTGAAGAATTAATTGCCAATTGAAATGCCGCTAGGTACTCTGGCCATTTTGTATGTGATTTATCATCCAGGTAAGAGCGAATCATAGTTTTGACAACTCGGTTCACACGCTCGGATTGATTTGTTTGTGGATGGTATGGAGACGAGAAGGAGTGATGAATTCCCCAACGTTTGCATAACGTCTCTATAATTCCCGAGCGGAATGAGGTCGCGTTATCGGTGAGGATTGTTTTTGGTGTGGTGAACCGACAGATGATCTCTTTCTCTAGAACTGTGGCTATGGTGGCGGATGTGGCGTCGCGAAGTGGGTGAAGTTCCACAAATTTGCTAAATGCATCCACGGCAACCAAAACATATTGATAACGGTTTGGCGATGATGGCGTATATGGACCAAGTAGATCCAGGTAAATTGTGTGCCACGGGTGTTCGATAGGCTTGGTGCCCATTTTCCGAGGGGGTTTGACATTGTCGTATTTGTTACGCTGGCATTTGTCGCAAGAGTGAATATATTCCTGAACATATTTCCTCATCCCCGGAAAGAATGCTCGGCTTTGCAACTTCTTGAGTGTTTTGTTGATGCCTAGATGGCCAGACGTTGGTGCATCGTGAAGGTTGTATAAAAGTTTTTCACGAAGGGTTGTAGGTATGTAAGGCACCAGCTTCTTGTCTGTCAGCTTCCGGTAGATGACATTATTCACTTCACAAAACTTATCGGGTTCGCTAAGTACTGTGGATCTACAGGCGGGATCGTCTTTCTGCTCCTTCCGTAATAACTTCCTGTCAATGTTACACGAAAGAGTTAAGTTGGTGTTACAATGATGTAGTAAAAGTTCATCTTCGAGGTCTTCTGGCATGGCTCTACTTAAATAATCGCAAACAACGTTGTCGCGACCTTTAATGTGGGTGATGGAGGGACTCCACTCCTGGAGCTTCATTGCCCATCTCATAATTTTGCTGTTGGTGTTCTTCATGCTATTAAGATACGTCAAAGCTTGATTGTCGGTTTCTATCGAAAATACGGCTCCGTCTAAATATTCAGCGAAACGGTCTAGGGCGAATACAATGGCGTAGGCTTCTTTTTCTAGGGCAGAGTAGTGGAGTTGGGCCTTCTTAAATGATTTGCTGGCAAAGCAAACAGGACGTTCATGACCATCCTTGTCTAATTGTACTAGCATAGCACCGGCACCGCGTGACGCAGCGTCAGTCCTTAAGATAAATGGTTTTGACAGGTCTGGATGATGTAGAATCACATCTTCAGCTAGTATATCCTTCAGCCTTTGGAAAGCTGTGTTGGCTTCAGTCGTCCATACAAATTTGCGTTTGGCCTGTAGTAAATCATAGAGTGGTTGGGCGACGTTAGCCATTTGATGAATGAAATGACGAAACCAACCAACTGCGCCAAGGAATCCTCTCAATTCTTTCTTGGTTTTTGGAATAGTTAGTTTGCGTATGGCTTCGACTTTTTCAGGGTTCCGTTCAATCCCTTTCGATGAAATTATATGTCCCAAAAACTTGACACGATCGCGACCAAAGTGACATTTGTTAGAGGAAACAGTGAGTTTAGCTTGTCGCAGACGCTCGAGTACTGCTTGAACGTGGAGCAAGTGTTCCTCGAAAGACTTGGAAAAAATTAAAATGTCGTCTTGGAATACGAAGACAAACTCATCCATTCCATGTAGCACTCTATTCATTAAACGTTGATATGTTGCGGGGCTGTTCTTGAGTCCCTGGGGCATAACGTTGTAAATGAAGGATCCCTGACGAGTTTGAAAAGCAGTATATTTCTTGTCTTTTTTGCCCCTTACCTGACCTCGAGCGAAGCGAGGCATTCTTTCGTGAGCGAAGCGAACGATAATACTCAGGTCTGGATATGGCAACCAAATCAATGGCAACAATATAACGGCAGGTTGCATATCAAGAAGGGGTTATGCATTTCGTCATACCCGAAAAACGGTTTGTAGCCTATTTTGAGCGAACGACTGGGCCGATTTTCGTGAAATAAAATTTATTGTCATTCTGAGGACTGGATGAAGTTTGGTAGCATCGAAAATTTTGAAAAAATTCATTTCTTCATCATTTAAAATCAATTTTAGTATGAAAAATGCTGATTTTTTGGTTCCCTTTCCGAATGGTTAGGCCAATTTTCGTTATATTAAAGTTTATAGCACTTCTGGGGCGACGAGAATGATTGGAACCACCGGAAATTATAAAAAAGCCTCCCAATCCCACTTCATTATGTAATAATGGCTAAAAACGCAATCTTTTTCTATTCATGACTGGACGTGTTGGCTAATTATCATCGAATATACTTCTGAGAGCACAAGGAAGATTGGTCAAAACAAAGATATAGAAAATTCAATAAATTTAATATTTTGCTGCCTCTAATCTCACCTCGAGCGAAGCGAGGCATTACTTCGTGAGCGAAGCTCACGATAATTAACGGTCAGTCAGGGTGCTGTTACAAAATCAATAGTAACAATACATAACGGCAAGTTGTGTGTCAAGAACATAACCCATTATGACCTTTGGGGCAAGAATGATTGGCCAAAGCGAGAAAACACTTCTTCGTCCGTTGAATCTCATAAAGCCCTAACAGCGTGCTTGCCTGTTTTCATGGCCGAACGGTTACGCCAAATAGAAGTTATCGAAATTCTGGATTTTGGGATATTTTCGACTTCAAAAACTAAGAAATAAAAACCAATTGAAAAATTAAAAGCCCCAAACCTGACTGTTTACCCATGCCCGATATAAAGTTAAAAATAAATTCCGGGTCATGTCGATGTCAGGTTCGGGCGGTCAATGAAAAACAGAATTCCCTGGGGTTTTGAATATTTTATAACTAGTCACATTTCAAAGCAACTTCCGTACACAGTACACATTGTTATCGCCAATCATTACTTACATTTTAAAATTTAGAATGGAAATGCATACATATTTGCAATTTTCGTAAAATTTATGATGAATCATTTAAATAACTATTGAAGTATTTACGTGTTAAATTATTAATATATTCAAGCTCAAAAGATCTAGCGAACTGGTCCCTCCACCTGGAGCCCGGCTTTTAGTATTGCATAGATTATAGGGGACAAGTTTTACCCGAAAGTCCGCGTGGCTCAAGTAGTATTAGGTAAAGTAAATGCTCGTGAATGACCGCCCGAACCTGACAGCGACATGACCCGGAATTTATTTTTAACTTTATATCGGGCATGGGTAAACAGTCAGGTTTGGGGCTTTTCATTTTTCAATTGGTTTTTATCTCTCATGGGGACTTGCCAAAATCCCTTCTCGCAGTCCATGGTGCTAAGATATTTGGCATTGGACAATATCCGTAACATGTCGGCAATTTTCCTCATTGGGAAACGATCTGGAACAGTTAACTGATTAACGTAGCGGTAATCATTTACTAATCGCCAGTCACCGTTTGGTTTGGGGCGGAGGACTACTGGAGAACTGTATGGAGAGTTTGACTCGGATATTAGTCCTTTTTTCAGCATGTCAGCGACCAACTGATCAATAATTTTGTGTTTTGCTTCCGAACAGGGATAAGGTTTGATTTGTTTTGGCTTATCTTCGGTAATCTCTAATTGGTGTTCTATCATATCGGTTCTGCCAAGTGTGGGATTATCGAATACGGTTGGAAATAGTTTCAATACGGTTTGTATTTTTTCGTTTTCCCAGTCGGAGAGAACTTGGAGAGCACGAATACACTGTTTACTAGAGTCAAGCATTTGAAACGCGTAGCGAATGTTGGGGCCCTTATCCTTGAACCAAAATTGCATTAGGTCAAGGTCCAGTTGCATTCCACTGTTTCTGAGGAAATCCATACCTAGCAGCAATACAAATTCGCAATCACTCATAACTGCAAATACATGTTTAAACTGTTTATGACCAATACGGAATTTGAACGTGAGCTGTCCTGCAGGGGTCACGGTGGATCCATCGACAAGTCTGATCAATCCTTTTTTCCATGGTTTCAACTTTCGACCCTGACAAAGTCGATGATCTCCAATGACGGATATGGTCGCCCCACAATCCACAAGACAATCACCGGTAATAATATGGTGCTGATTAGACGTTGATGGAATTTTGAATTTGACAGGCATGATTGGTAAATCTGAGGTATTTGAGTTATGAATATGTGTGTTGATTTGAAACGAACCCATACATTTGTCGGTGTTGGTAGGTGGGAGTTGGTCATCATCGGAGTCAGAGCTGGATGGACCACTTAGGGTTGCTGTGACGGTGGAGTCAACGACTGCTGCATTCACGCGGGTCAGTGCCTTTCTTCGACACTCGGAGGAGGAGTGGTTGGAATAACCACAGTGTGAGCATGGAGGTTTAGTTTTCTCTGGCAGTTTATCATCCTTCTTTGTTGTTGTGACTGGTGGTGGTTGTTGGTCGTTATTGAAGTAAGGTCGGAAGCGTTTGTCAGTTGGCCGTGGCGACGGTGTTAATGGTGATTCCAATTTATGAGCGAATTGGATTAAATCATAAATATCCACTGGGTGGTAAGCCATGAGATGTGGAGCAAGATGTGGTAGCGCTCTCTCGGAAATGAAGTCCAGAACAATTTTCGTGTTGGCAACGTTGTGATCACGGTGGAGTTTCAGATACTGTAACTCCATTTCCATCGCAAAGGTGGCAAACGGTTCATTCTTTTGTTGGCGCCTTTGGAGTAATTTTTCTCGAGCCACGTTGTAATCCGCTTCGGAGCCGTACATCCGCATGAAATGATTTGTAAAATCATCCCAGGATTTTACTTTCCAGGAGTTTGGCTCGTTGCCACCATAGGTTGAGCTCTTTTTCTTTGCCAAAAACTTGTTGGAGGTGATGTAGTCGTTCTTCTGGTGGTATATGGCGTTGATGCATATATAAAGTGAGTTCGTCCAAATAGTGATCAGCGGTGTTAATGTTGGGGTCAAATCTGGGCGGCGGAGCGGTTGAAGGCTGAGAGTATATGATTTGTGGCTGAGAAGGTGGAAGAACAGGTGAGTATTTGGGGGACACCGGCGCTGATATGGGGTGGTGTGGCTTGATGGCGAGATTGTTGAGAGTGTGCACTCGTGGATGGATGGGGGAGGAGAACATGTTGGCAATGGGAGCTTTCGGTGGAGGCAGCTTCGGTATTATAAGTGGAAGCAGTTTATCCACCAGCAGCCGTGGAATTTTTTCCCCAGACAAAAAGTCCTCCACTCCGTTGGAGAACTCCTCAATGCACACAAGATCTTCTTTGATTTTCCTTAAATCTTCACTAAGAGCTTGACGTAAATCGTGAACAGATTTACTTAGTTCAGATAATTGTTGATGGTCATCATGAATCAACTTGTAGAGGTCGTCGTAGCGGAGATCATGCCGTTTGTTGACATGTTCTGTGAATCCCCGAGCTTCCTTCTCTGCATCTGCCAGTTGTGCACGAAACCGATTTGCCAATGCTTCAAGGTCTTCTTTGAGTTTTGAAATCTCCTTGGTGGAGATGGAGGACCTTCTGGTAGAACCAGTGGGCGGTGCACTTTCTGGCGGAGAAATTGATGGTTGGTAGTCAGTATTCGCGTTTGAGTCCCAATAAGTACTGCATAAATAACCCCACAACTGTTTAGCCATTATAAAAACATAATGAGTGATGATGAGGGTGATTATGGGAAGGGAAACTAATAACCACGCCTGAAATTCCACAATGGAGGCCGGCAAAAAAGCCTGAAATCTGGAGGAATTTGTAAACTTATCCATGTTCAGTCTTTGCACGGTGGTTATGTGAGGATTAATGTAATCGAAGCACTGTTAAACGGTGTTTCGGCACCATTTGTAACGGTGGGTTATGAATCCTTGTCACGCCCACGGTTAGACCTGGAGCGAGTCTATGAGCAGATGAAATAATTTGCTGTAGACTTCAGTTAAATTTAAATTTAATAGTATATTTATTATACACATCTATCGAACGAAAAATGCTTGTAAATTATCTTTGCTAATTATTATATTTATGCCGAAAAAGAAATACTCTGCAGGGAAGACTGAAAGAGCCCTGCACTAGTATGTACATCTTCTGCTCCTGAACACCAACTGCTTCGCGACTCTGAGATTCTTTCAGAGTCCCAATCCTATCCAACATGTTTTCTGCATGGGCATATAGTTTAAATTTTGTCATCATCAGACTATCAGTGAGGTTGCTCGATGGGTTGGTCACAAACTTTAACGTTACTACATTGATTAACCGATCGCAATGACACATATTTCAGTAAACTCAAGAAGAATTATCTACTATAGTTCTGGTGCATCCTAACTCCTGCGCTTACCTAGTTGATTGCTCTTCATATCAATTTTAACAAATCGTTAAGCTATTTCAAAAATTAAATTTAATTTATGATAAACATACCGTCGCCAACAAATAAAATATTAGTCCCTGCAGAGTTGTTTGTTAATATTCAAAATGAGGTACGGCGTCGCTGTATTCCGGATGGCTTTTTGTATTCCATACCTTTGGAGCTAAATCTTGATGTTAAGGTCAATGTGCTTGATATACTGACTTCAAAATAAATTACAATAGTAAAGTATAATATTGGTTATCTGATAAAAACGTATTTAAAATATCATAAGTTAAATTGGATCCGTAACACGAATAATGCAAGTAAGCTTTGTTCCGATAACGATCGACATAAAATACGAATTTATAGAATTTCTAAACAATTCATTTCAATTGGGCCATTGAGTTAGTGCGGTATACGTTGGCACAAAATTTAAACAAAATCCAGTTGGCCGGGATATCTGTTCCCCACCGCGTCCACGTAACTGTGATGCGACCGAAATCTACAATAACATTTCTGCACGAAAATGTTTTGAAATAATTCAACAGAAACGTGAAGTGATAGCTTGACGCCGACAGTTTGCGAAGTGAAACTTGCCTCGTTTTGCACCATCATAGGTCACGTCCGCATGCGATGGATGATTAGTAATGTAGTTGCCACTAGAATTAACTGGTACATGATGTGATTGTGATCAGTCTGCCATTACTCATGAAACCAATTTCAAAATTATTGAAACACAGTGCATTCTGATTACCCAGTTTGCAATTTGTCATTGAAGTGAAATGAGCCTAAAAAGTCGTTTGTAAATCTCACCATTAATATAAGATAGGGGGACTCAAAAATGTGAAATTGGATGGATGAAATGAGTGTGCGAGAAGATAGGGTTAAGGTATCAAGGAATTGTAGTTACGACATGGATGTAATTTTGAACACTTACAATTTTTTCACTAACAGAAGGCTTTACATAAACAAATGTACATCTTCTTAGAGTTTCTGTTCACCGAAGCTCATGAGTAATAAATTCTGGAACATTTCAATACCGACTCACCCGAAAGACCATGACACCTTATATAAAATATTGGACCTGTTCTAAATAGGTAGGTAACTTAGATTTTCCTTTTCCGTTTGGAAATATGTGTTCCATTTCACTTGCTTTGTCGCTGCCGAATATTGTGCTCAGCGTTAGTTATTAGCGGAATTTACTATGAATATTTGTAGAAACAGGTGAACGTCCTCGAGTGCGACATGGCATGTGAATATTAGTAGCTTAGTACTAGTACGAAACAATCTACCAAAATTGTGCAATATCAGCTAAGCCAATGTAGTATCTTTGCTTGGATTTTGTGCATTTTACAGCTAATATTACAAGCTTTAACGTTGGTTACTATGTTAGGGTTAGCTGGAGAAGTATTCGATACAAAGGTTTGTGATTCATTGGGATCGTTTCTGTATTTGTTTAGTTCTAGCGAGTGTAAATGTATCTATATGTCATACGTGTTACGATTATAAACATAAAATATGTGATTTGTTATCATTTATGGGATTTTCAAATATAAGTGATAATACTAGCAACCGCCATTTTCAGTCCCATCGATGAATCAATGTATTTGTGGAGGTTTTCTTAAACCAAGTTGTGATAGTTTTTGGAAGATCTTCAAGCGTCTTGCAAGTATAATTATGTGATTTTTATAGCATAGTCTTTACTACTATTATAAGGCAATCTTGTTCCAAGGGCCACCGATTGATCTATGATATTTTAATTGTTTGACTAGCCGTATTAAATCCGGGTCATAAAGGTATATTTTTCTATATTATTTCATAAACATGAGCATTGCGCGTAGGACTCTACGCAATTACTTCAAATTGAAGACAAACATGCATTTTTATGAAACTTGAAAATTTTGACTTCTTGACCTCTACTACGTGAAGAACTTCGTGAAGAATGCTATGAGGAATGTCCGTGCCAAATTTTAGCCACTTTCACTGAAGAACGTGGAAGATGACTGTGCCCACTGGAAAACCTTGTTTTCTCAATACTTATTCGGTTGTGTGGCGATGAAAATAATAATTTGGTATATTCCAGAGATGGACATTTACTTTAATTTGTCATTAATTATGTTACTACTAATATATACGCACTACACTGTGCTATTTTTATTGGGCACATGCATTGATGATATTACAGCTTGACCTGTAGTACCGCTTTCGCAAAAATCCAATATGTACATGTGTGATGACACCAGTAGTAGTTCCGCATATTTGAATTCATACCTAGTCTTATATTCCCACTAAAGCAAATCCTCCGAGTATATTATGTAACACAGCATCGTCCTTGATGGTGGAATTAAGCTCCAGCAATAATAAAAGTGACCCGTAGGAGACGAAATTGAGAAGAGCTCATCTTCTTGTGTGTTGTCGTTGGTGTGGAATGGGAATATACAAAGCGCATGTCATTGAAGTATAATCCCATATTTAATGCCACCTACTACAACAACAGGTACAACTAATTAGATAATTTAATGCGGCCCAAACTGTTAATGAAATCATTAACTCATTAAAAGACCCTCAACCTACAATACGCCTGTTGGCTCTTCCCATCTGGTTTTAACCTTTTCGTCCACTAGTAACCAAAGTTGGTAACTGGCATCCAAGGTCAACGAATCGCTAATTTAAATTTTCATAAACCGATGATTGGAACATGTTGAGAGCTTGTATACCGACAATTGAAAAATGACTTTGTGTAGAAACCGGCGCTGTATTTTTTATTTTCTGTAAACGGTTGAATTACAGCATTGCTTTTGCTTCAGTTCTAAATGAATGCAGAAAACAATTTTGTTGAACAGCTCGGGATAATGCTGCTTTTTAGAGAAAGTGTGTCCGCGAAGTTGTTGAGTGAATGCCGTTCTGAATTTTGTGTTGTATGATCATTTAAGATCATTGATGTAATGTAAATTGGAATGTAAATTGATCATTAACGTAAATTGATCATTTAAGCAAGGGTTCTCTTATATTTGTAAATTTAGGAAACGATCAAGTTAACATAATCCTTTTTTAAAGTAATGAGGCAAATGATATTTGCTGAATAATATTAAAGAGGGAACATTTAAATTTTAAGTAGTTTGCGCACATGAAAGGTGTTGAGATTTGCCAATATCATTTTGTCACCATTATGATAGATAATTTGCTCACAAACATGTTTGTTAGTATGAATCACATGAATCCTATCAATCAAACAGATGTGAGTAACAATCTGATCATTTTAAGGATATAGGTATAGTAGTGGCATCCGCATTTTGTAAGTTTTGTCTTTCAATTAGGTATTCTTGCCACCACTGGAGGTTATCCTATTTTTGTACATGGGACCGTGCGGAGCAAAGCGGAGCACCAGGATTCTTATCGCTTGCGAAGCAAGCGATTCGCACAATGGAAGTATTTTTCCATGCACAATCCTTTACATATATTATGCATTCAGTAGCACCAAAACATTTTTAGCCACACTTTGTGAACTATCTACGGGGCCGATCGAGCTGAATCAAAAAGTTCTGACATTCCCGAAGGCTGAAGTAGTGCTGTTGATCGAGAAAACGTTAAGAAGTCGAGAAATTAATGATGTTGTAAAGGAAAATGTGTATTTTTGAAGGACGTTTCGGATGATAAACACAAAAATCAGATTGTTCACTATGATTTAGACTACAAATGGCGTTAGTGAATCCATGGTTAACTAGATGTCATTGTTAATTGATTGCTATGGTTACCAAATTGGAATTGTGATCACTGATCAGATTGCAACAGTATGAACAGGTTGAAATTGTAACCTGGAATTGTTACCCTGTTGCCATGATTACCAAATTGTAATGTTTTGACAATCCAATATTATTGAAGCTTGAATTAGTTTGGCTGATGGATAAAAAGCAAGAATATTATCTTTTATGAAAAATTCAAGTGACAGGGCGTTTGTTTTTGGAATCTGCAAATAAGCGGATTGCTCAATACGGATCAATTTGGATTTTAAATTGCATATATAGCGTTAGTAAAAGATTCTTCGTGACATTCCATGACAAAACGATATTTATACTTCCACACTTTAAAAAATCACTGAATTGGTTGATAATATCATGAGAGAAAATTAAATATTAAGAGAAAAATCAAAGAACGTTGTACATGAGACCAAATCATGTGCACTGACAACTAAAAAAATAATATTTTCTTGAAATCCATGCGGTCACATACGCCAAATTTTGGTGTCGATAATAAATCATTCTGATTGTAAAGTTTAAGTACATTCTGACTGATAAAATATATGCAGAAATTAAAATTGTAAATGGTAAATAAATCCATAATGCACGGTAACAAGAAAGCATCTGGTCCCGGAAAGGCAGGATGTGCGCAGTTAGGTAGCCGGCGAGCTCATATCTCGCATATACGATCTGATAGTGTATCTTTGATAGTAGACCCAAGTGCTAATGGAATTCATTAGCCTTAATAAGGTGGTGTAATTTGTGTCAGCTTTAATGAAATTAAAATTACTGAATAAACTGATGTCATATAGTTCCTCGACATCAGAACTGACATTCCTTTACTTTTAAACAAACGCGCGACCATAAAAACCAAAATATTTTGTTCTCGACGACTTGAAATCTTGAATTTTTATGATGGAAAGCAAAAAACTTAGGCGCATGTGACCGCATGGATTTAAAGAAAATATTTATTTTTTGCTTGCCAGTGCACATGATTTGGTCTCATGCACAACGTTCTGGGATTTTTCCTTTTGCTTTTTATATCCTCGTGTTGGTCGGTTAACCACTAGTGTCGGTTGGCGTCATTTGCATTTTAGCGGGTGATTTAAAAATATCGGATATGGTAACCTTCTCGTGGAATTTGAGTAGTAGATAGGCTTCAGAGTTGCCAAAGAAACAACCATAGTTACCAACCACCTTTCACAAATTTTGCATGGCCAAGCCACTAGATAACAAAAGTGTTGTTGTAGTATACCAAATCTGCAGCTATCATCAAATCCGGATCCTAATCGCAAAATTCTTTGGAAAACTACAGCCTTTCGAGTTTCTAGAAAAAATATATGTTTCTAATAAATGCATCGGTGCTGTTCTCCTTCACGTTGTTGGAAATGCATTTGAATGCTATCAAACAACACCACCGTACCACAATCACTATCACTGCTACGTGTCTGAATTTTATCTGATGACCACGACTTTTGTTGCGTACGGAAGACACCGACATTTAACACAACGCTCCTCACAAAATCAGTCAGCCTTGTTTTACGCAGCCAATAAAGTTGGTACTACAGTCCACTGAAAAATTAAATCGGTTCCCACGCTAGGTGAATTTTTGAACAAAATTAACCAAAAATGCTCTGTAGATAATCTTCATGTTTTGAATCAATATATAAATAATTTCGTCGTTATTAATGTCAGCTTCGACATATAGATGTTGTTGTTGAATATATACATATCTCACCAGTTAACAATGAATTACAATTCTTTATGGCATATTCAAATTTGTTTCCAAGTAGCAATCAAACTTTTCTTTATCTTATCCAACGGAGGAACAAGCATGTTATCGAGAGTCAACATTGCACTGCACTGTGTTGCGAAATGCCCAAAAAATTATAATGACTGCTTTCTTGGCTTCAAGTTCGAAGGGCCCAGATAAGCACATATGTATATTTATTATATACAATTGGAACCTGATCTTTTCGATGGTGAAGGTTTCAGGCCGATAAAATGTGCAGTTATGCCGCTTTTTTCAAAAAACTATGAAAAATAGGTACTTTTTTCAAAAATGTTTGTTTTACGGCAAAGTGCGCACCTGGAGTGCCAAGTGGTTAACAGATTCGAAATCAGCGTCCTTTTTTACTTCTACTCCAATCAGCACTTTGTCACTCCAGGCGCGCAATTTTGAATAATTATTTAATTTATGGACTGATTTCGACTTTGGTTAAGGGGTCCTTCACTAGATATGTATGCAGGCTTGCATGTCAAGTGCAGAAAGATGGTGGCACACAGACATCAATTTACATATATAAGCTGATTTTTAGTACCTTATGGCCTAATTCGAAAATTCTGTCCGCCACCCTCTTTCTGCACATGACTTGCAAGCCTGCATACATATCTAGTGAAGGACCCCTTAACCAAAGTCGAAATCAGTCCATAAATTAAATAATTATTCAAAATTGCGCGCCTGGAGTGACAAAGTGCTGATTGGTGTAGAAGTAAAAAAGGACGCTGATTTCGAATCTGTTAACCACTTGGCACTCCAGGTGCGCACTTTGCCGTAAAACAAACATTTTTGAAAAAAGTACCTATTTTTCATAGTTTTTTGAAAAAAGCGGCATAACTGCACATTTTTTCGGCCTGAATCCTTCACCATCGGAAAGATCAGGTTCCAATTGTATATAATAAATATACATATGTGCTTATCTGGACCCTTCGAACTTGAAGCCAAGAAAGCAGTCATAATAATTTGTTGGGCATTTCGCAACACAGTGCACTGCCGTAATCAAGTGGGCACGTCCATTAAAATAACCTTTTAAGGTAATTTTCAGATGAAACTCCAGGAATACTTGATATATTAAGTTGTTCGTTGTCCTACTTATTAATAAAATTAAACTATTTAAAATATGTTTCAAACGACAAAGAATGTTTACATTGAAACAACTAATACGCCCAAGCACTGACACGTATACCATTAACTATGCCGGAATAGGCAAATAATATTAAAAACAAAAAGAATACATTTGTATTGCCATGGCCTTTTTTCAAAATCTCAATTCCTTACAGAAGTCGATGACTAACTTTCGATGTTTCTTTCTACCGCGAAGAACAATAATTACAAGAGAAATCACAATTACAAGGGATAATAATTTATGCCTAGAGAATCGATTGGTTTTGGTTGAATTTACCGCTGGCAGGAGAATTAGCGCGTTCGCTGAAATATAACATAGCAGCAGGTTTGCACTTTCTCATAATCGAATTATGATTACAACAATGTTGGCGTATAGAAAAGCCTGTTGCGTTCTTTTTCATTTTGCTTTGTACGAAACCGACCGCCCGTAGTACTTACTTTCACTTCTTGCAATTCGGGCCACATCAGGACATTGAAGCTACCTTTAAGAATATTTTTGATTATTTCAGATGATTATACCGCTAACACATTTCAGCTAATATTATGTTATAAGTACCTTGACAATTTTTTTTACACATCTTCAAGAATAGCTGGGTAAACCAAGTTTCAGACAATCGTAAATACATTCTGTTCATACAGAGAATCTCTGCTGAGGAGCAAATTGTATTTTGCTAACAGTTTCATCTGAAAGATATCACTCTGTTCTTAAAAGTGCCACTAACGACCCTACATTAACAGACACAGATTCACAAATATAAAATATCGCTAAATAATTAAAGTTGGAATTCTTCTATTGTTTCGAGGTTGTATTTTCGAGTTACAAATATGAATTGGATTTGAATTTGTCAACCGGAAGCATATTTCACCTAACGTATCACAAAAAACGAATTTGTCATCAAAAATTGCGGAGCACTCTCCACTTTGAATTTTTACTTCATAACTAGAACAAAATTCCGTCACAACATATCATTCAAAAGACTAATATGATAATTATAATGCTAGAGATCTCAAACAATATGTTAAAGCCCACTTGATTTGGTCTGACTTGCTATTCGTACTTTATGTTGATTGTTGGCTGAACCTGGCTTGCAAACACAACTAATCTTTGTTGAAGTGCTCCATTTACACCAATGTGACGAGTAAGCTTGTGACAAAAACGTTTTTCACATTAATTTGTTCTCAGATGACACTGGGATTGGTTATTAAAAGCTCAGTTAAAACAAGACTTGATGGTAAGGCATTAATAGACGTCATTAGCATTCCAATCCTAATTATTATTCTGATTAGTCGAATTCCTGTAGACTCCCAATATGGTATAAAATCAGCAAAAACTTGGCTGTCAAGTAGCCAAAAACGGTGATGGACTGTGCCTACAAAATCGTACTCAAAACCGTAAGTTTTATACCGATTACAGCTAGCATAATGTAGATCCTGTAACCACTTTCTTTTGTCGAATACAATTTTTAAATTAAAAATAAATTCTAATGAGATTAGGTGCAGTTACTGGCGGCACTCCTTTACCACACCACTTATCCCTGAAATATATTCGACGCATGGATCTGATAACTTGGTAAATTCTCTCGGCATAGGGCAATGCAACGGTTGACGTTTTACTTGGTATAGTGGTCACGATTTAATTTTCGGCTTGAACGTTAACTTACAGAAACGAGAGACTTGTTAGGTCTAGTATAAAATGTGCACTGCTGCAGAACCTTCCAGAGCCGCAGAACATGCGGCGAAAAAACGATGTCGCGTAGGTTCTAATCCTCGGTGCTTCATTTCGCATTGGGATGTTGTACTTAATTCAGTGTCCAAAGATTGTAAACTTACGGTTTACTTACAATGGGAGAGAAAAAAGTGAACTCAAGTACCGCTGGTTGACGACAGTGTTTAGCAATAATTTGAGGCTTCAAGTATATTGCAAGGTTTCCTACTATACCTGAGTATGTGGTTCCTACCTGAAATAATTAATTTCCATTTAAATGTATACATTTAAAAACGGTGGAAATATCGTTAATGTTGCTGTTCGGTGATTTTGATTCCATCTAGTTGCAGTGTTTCAAATTGGTTGTACATTTCCAAACGAAATCTAATTAAGATTGCCCTTTAAGAGAAAAATAGAAATGTTGAGACGCCGAATGTCTAATACATGAGGCAACAGATTGCAAGATGGTACGACAGGTTTTGTTTCAACATGAACGTTCGTTTGCTTGTAATATACATGATCAATAATAACCATAATTTTTAAATATCACAGTGAAAAAATACTGCGATAATGTGTTTTACAGAAAGTGTTAGAATCACATTGATTCTCACAAACGTTGTCTGGTACTGACTTGTTTTTTGTTCACAATTTATTAGATTACATGTTCGTAAGTTACGAATCGTAACTAGCAGATGCACAGCCGCAACAACGTATCAAATCAATGATTTCAAGTAAGTGGTATTGGTCCATTCCGTTGATTGAGAAGACCTTATAAAAGACAGTAAGAAATTCGTGATTGGAATGTCTTTAAAATTATTCTTGAAAACGCATAATTTAAGCCAAGAGCAGGCAACTAAACTACAAGACTTTGTAGGCGTGGATCAACTCTGGATGGTTTCCTTGAATCAGTCGCAAATTATTCGTATTACAGCAACTATTTTTATTTTCGGAAGTACACTTCGATGCATTTTGGAATTTGAACTCCATTTTTCTTATAATAATGCCTTCGACTAAGGTAGACTTACTAGTAAAGCTTGGGGCTGCTATGTTGCCATTAACGGAGGTCAGAGGTCAATACGGTTGTGAAAGTCAACTCAGGGAATTGTCTCCAGTCCAAACACTTTTAAAGCTAGATCCAAAATCTTTTTTTGCATTAAGATCAGAAATAGATTATCTAAGTAGTAAATTTCTGAGTTTTTCAAATTTCGTCCTAAAAACTATAAATTGTCATTTTGCCCCACATAAATTTGAAAATTTTGTCAGTAACTCCATGCAATATGTGTAAAGCACAGAACTACATGTTTCAAAACGAGAATAAGTACTATTTCCGGAATCTCCATCAAAAACTGAGTAAATGAACCTTGTGTTTTAAATTTGGTATAATGGCGTAAAATGAGATAAGGGGTATTTTGAGCGCAATCCTAGGGAACCACTCCATATTTCCACATATCGTCTCCATATCGATCATCGAATGGTTTGCACCTTTCTTGTCGCAGAAAATGTAAGCTCGCCAATTTTATTATTTGTATTGCAATGGCCAAGTTAACTCATTTAATTTTATTCCCATTGTTGTTACATTTTTAATGGCATCTAGTAATACAATCAAGCTTATTACAAACAAATATAAATTAAAAAAGTTAAAATGCAGAAAAACTGTTATAAACGCTGCCAACACTTTCCGTCAAGTTTCATAAAAGAATCCAGATATCCCGGATTTGAAAATCAGCCACTCGTTTATGAAATTACTATCAACATCATTCTACATACAACAGAACACACACCATCGCTGTAGTGTCTGTAAATAAGGCAACTGGATAATTGCACTCTATAAATTCTGTTACTGCTTCACACAATTTCAAAACAATAACACCGCCACATATATTCGCACTCCATCTGATTATAGTCTATACGATCCATAGTGGGAGCAACACCGTTTTGACGTTATAGTGTAACATACGCTTCTCTTCAATTTATTTTTAACATTCATTTAAACTGACAATTCAAAAAATGACTTTCAGTTATAGAATGGTTTATACACGTATTTTCTGTTTAACGTACGGTTAAATAGAATCAAGCATTAGCTAAAGTTAAGGAGATTTTTGTAAGCCTATTCTGTCCAGCGACCGGGGCATGTAAAACACAGTAACATATTCGATATGAATATATAATTAAATTGTAACAAACTTTCACGATGTTGCGTTGTGTGCCTTTGTTTTAACAACATTTAAGACTGCAGATGAAGTCATTCCAGTGTTTGTTTTGTTTCATGAGGTGTAAAGAGTAACTCTAGCGAACCGTAACCCCCAAAGACTTGACCTATTCAAATCTCGTTCCCTAGTATATTTACGAGTAGGACATCTCAACTATAGTATAAATCCAAAGTATCCACCCTCGTTTCCATCAACGGTGAGAGATAGCGTGAATATTTGGGTCGCGCTATCACGAAAATAAGAACGCTCGTAACGATATCTTGGGAACGGTTTATCCGAGAGACCTGAATTGAACAGTTGAATTGAAGCTAAGTAAAAGCTCTAAAATGGGGTTTTTCAGTTTTCTAATTTTCTGTTCTGATCAAAAGCTCTGCGCATTTGTATTTTTGGTAGCGATTTTCAGTCATACTGAGTTACGTGATACCAGCCGCCACTAAATGTACACAGCTGTTTGTCTTTGGTCCAGCTTTTGCACACGGTATCCCTGTATCCTTGGCTTAATGCTGCGTATTTGTTTTCCGGGAACCAACTTTATATAAAGTTACTACGGGCATTTGTATTTCATATTCCCGAGTAATACCCAAACTTGATATCTGTTAGAATGGATATCTCCATAATGCATTGACGGATTAACAAGCGGTCTTTTGCATTGCATTGAATAGAGGAAGAAAAGTTGTACTTGGTACATGATATGGCTTAAATATCACATGCGGTTATGCACGCATAACCATTTAAAATTTGAGGGGTCAAACAATTCGATATATTATTTTTTTAATTCACGAAGCTGAGTTGAGTTTCTGCAGTGGATGCCAAATTTCAGCTCTCTCGGATAAAACGTTCCCAAGATATCGTTACAAACGTTCTTATTTTCGTGATAGCGCGACCCATATATTCACCCGCCGCTCTCTCTCACCACTGATGTAAACGCGGGTTGAAACTTTGGATTTACACCATATTTGAGATGCACTAATTGGAAATATACCAGGAAACCAGATTTGAATAGGTCAACATTTTGGGGGTTACGATTCGATATAGTTACTCAAAAGCTAAATTATTGGCATCTCAATATTAAATTGATGAATTACTTAAATGGAATGAATTATTTCATAGGACCAGTCTGTGGTGTGATTGTAGTTTTACATGTCAACAGTCACCTAACAATTTGAAGCTTCCCTTCCACGGCAAAATAACTGGGCTGCCAACGACCTCACTGAAGCCTCTTTGGTGACATCGTTGAAATAAGGGAAAGAAACGAGAAGCAATAGTTTGACGTCATCTGTCTTCCAAGTGAGGTTTTTTACAATTTGCCCTCATAAGGGTCGGTCTTCTACAAGTCTGGTTGAGCAGATCGAGATAATGTGTTGGAATTGTATTTTGCATAACTAGCTGGATATACCCACCATGTATAATAATATCCGTTGTCTTTGCCAATATAGTTTATCATAACTTGGTGCCTACCGTTTTATAAAGCTATACTGTCAATTATGTCGTTAAAATTAAATATATCAAATCTAAAGGAGTTTGATTATTTGCAATTGCTTAATTAATGTATTTAAGCATTCATTAAAGATTAACTCTGTGCTAAAGTGCTACTATTTACCAACTCGACACGCTTCGTCAGAATTTTCTGGAAACTAACAATTTATGCATCAACATATCAAATGTCACTTTAAATTGATTGAAAAGCACTTTTGGCTAGAAATTCCAATTAATTCTGTTTTTTGCCAAATTTGTGTGCAAAACCTGCGTCCGCGTCTACGCTCTCCTGCAAAAATATTGAGGATAGGAACGTAATGTCTTATAGGGTAGGGTTATATGAACGTAATATTTAGGTAGGGTTTTCTCAATTTTCAAAATTCTCAACCATTTCTCTAAAAATTTTAATGTTTGCCAAAAATTCACATCTTGAATGGAATTTTGTAATTGAAAATAATATTTCAAACGGCGATAATTTGCAATTTGGCGTTAGCATGCACGAAATATGCAGGAGAGTTATGTTTTTAGTACCTGTGGTCATTTTTGAAAAATTAAAAACAAAAATATATAAACCTAAAGATATGACTTTCCTGCATACTTCGTGCATACTTTACGTCATATCATTGTTGATGGTGGATTTAGGCACCGGTAATGGACACAGTGACCGATAAGAGGAAATATATTGACAAGGTCGTGTACTTCTTCTTTCCGAAATTGTTATGAAATGGGAGGATCCAAAGTGCGTGTTGATTTATTTCATACTTAACTGCACTCCAGATGCATCTCATCAGCATCGAACCTATGAATATTGGAACAGTACAACTGATTAGTTATTTATGGATCTCGTTGCCATTCACTTTTTCGTTTGTATGAATTTTTAGTCCAACATTGTTATTATTATTAGTATAGCATTTCAAAAAGTGAACAAGATGAAATAATTACATAGTTTAATGAAATAGTATGCAATTGGAGTTACAATATTAATATTTCAGTAAAACGTCTGACAAACGCAAATAATAATTGCATAATATTACTTCTTCAATTTCAATAAATCGAAAAATCTTGGATTTAACCTACCAGCAAACTCCCTACAACCAGATCCCCTGACTTGTAACTTATTGTCAATTAGAAGTGGATCATGGCGAAGAATGAACTTTTGTGGCGTCATCATTTTACATACATCGTACATTTAATAGTTACATTTAATGTAATTTAAATGATAATCTTTTTGATTGCCAGCAAGTGTTGGAAAACCTGCATGTTCTTTGGTTATTTTGGCTTGTCGGAATAAATTGAAAAAAAACAATTGATGTTTTTCGGAATCATTTGTTTACTCATATTAAATGAGTCATATATTACGTTGAAAATAATGCCAAGGATCCTTTAAAGTGAAGGGTGAAGTCAGCTTTTGAAGTGTGATAGGCTTATTAAATACTTATAATCCTAATTAACGACACTGTCAATTTGTGACATAACGTCGGTTAGATAGCTGCTCCGTGACCCTTTTATTTATCAAATTGCATTTTTATGTGTTCATGCCGCCGTCTCAAAATTCTTATGACAGATTTAATCCGTCGAATCGATGAGCTCATCGATTCTGTTCCATAAATCTAGCATTCCTTTGATAGATCAAGATAAAATTATTCTGTACTTATGTAATTATGTACTTCCTTAATTGTGTTCTTTCTGTAACTTCATTTGCGTTTCGTCGAAATAAGTAATGTTCAAACGTTCAAATAATTGGATTTTTATATCTTTGATAAACGTAATAGAGGTACAAAAACTATCCATCCAGAGTTTGGGGAACTGGCTTCTGATAACTTTAGGTACCTTTTAATTCGCTCAGGTATAGAATATCAAAATGGTCTGAAGGACAAGGATGTTGTGTCTCAACCAATTGGACGTTTTGTTTGTGATGTGCAAATCAGATCAGACAGGGTGCGTTTTAATCTTTAAAACGCATTTGTAGCAATTTTATTACGTACATATGTTGCTCTCCTCGGTGCATTAAGAGAGTAATCTTATTGTCGCTAAGGGTGTTGTATCCAATACTGTTTCCAGAAAGGGTGTCACGTTATGAGGCATAAGATATGACTATACCAGTAGAATTTCCTCGCACTTTCTGTATTTATGTATTTCAAGTTATTCAAGGTTTTGTATTTTCAACGATTTATTATAATATTTGTAGCTAATGAAGCGAGCCCCTTCGATGAATAAATACCGCTGGAAATCATAAGTCGTTTATTTCAAATTTAAATAACGGTTATATAAATGAAGCGATTCATGATAGAACGATTTGATACACATACCTCGTTCCATACGGAGGAACGTTATCTGCTCTGTTTAAAAAACCGAACAGTCGAATTAAGCTAAAGCGACGTTGAGCACTGTATTTAAATTGAGTTTGCATTAGCAGTAGCAGCATTAGGCGGAATTTATTATTCAAAATGAGTCAGAACTATCTCCAATCATCAAACGACAAGGACACGGAAATGATACTGCATTTTTTATTTGCCGGATCTGGAATGGTTGTACGATACGTGATATATCCAATGACATTTTTCAAGCGATCTATTAAGTATGTTGAGTAATCAGTTATCACTAAAAATCACTCATAGTCTAACGGATCAATTTTACAGCATGAACGTCAACATCAGCGATTTTCACAGTTACACCAAAAAAAGAAGATGACGAATTCACTTCTTCATTAAAACATTCCCATAATTGACACAATTATAGCTGGTAAGTTCTTTATCAATAGCGTAGATTAAGTTTGTCAAGTTGGGATTAAAGAATCTGTTTTACAGACGAGATACACTGTTTTTACGTTTCTAACGGATTGGCTAGTATTAAAAGGCACATTATAACTAGGGCTAGTACACAATGAAATCCTTGTGCCGATTTTCTGCTCATCGTGCACCGATTAAAGATCAGTTAAATTGATAATAGTATAAGAAAGCACCACAAGGCAACGGTCAAAATGATTTTTCCGTTTACGTCAATTGCTGATTATGCCATGACGATACTTTCCGAATAATCTTAGAAGATATATGTATATAATTTCGGCAAAATCTTGTTCCTTGCCTACAATTATTTCCAATGAGTGAGAAAAAATTGAACTCAAGTACCACTGGCTTTCCACGTCGCTTGGCACTATTCTTCCAGTTTTAAATTATGTACATACTATGGTTAGGAGAAACAAGTAAAAGTTGAAACAGAATCACTGAAAGATAATCTTTATCCCTTCGGTATTTACTATGACCAAACTGCTGTATACCCGTCTTACGACACTACGGGGTCTGTTTGATTCTCAGATAAGATTCCCTTGGAAAGTTCAGTAAAATATAATTTTAAATAAGTAAAAAAATTAAATATTTTGCTTGGCAATGCAAATATATACATAAAGTTAAAAAATTGGTTACATCAAATGTTGATCTTCTATGTGAGTTGAGTGTGCATCAGTTTTCATTTCTAGCTTGAAAAAAAATATCTTCAGTTCAGAAATATAAACGTGCAAAAAAATTGATAGCTTACTGATAAGAAACTAAAATTACTACAATTTTCTTTGAAACATTCAAAATTAACAGTTGAATTGATTTTTTGAACACATACATTTGATAATATTGTGCAAACAGATTCACAATCACGACGACATTACTGGTGATATCTCTACAATTGTTGTATTTCAGTGTTACAAGATATTTGATAATCCGGCGGCAAATTTATTTGTATCAAAAGGTTACGTGGGTTTGCCTTCAACTAAAATTAGTTTGGCCATTTTGCTGAGTTGACAGCAGAAGTGTATCGTTTAATTATGCTGAAAGATAGAGCAAAACTGTTCCAATTATATTTAATGTTTTGTGAAGTTTAAGAACAAAAATACAACAGCATTTGAAAATACGTAAACAATTTACGTAATTAAATTGTTTCGATTGACTCAGTCAATTTGACTGCATACATATTATCCAGATTTTCGCACTTACACTATCTAAAATAACCAAATGAATTGAACTACATTCTGAATTATTCAACCAAAGAAATAGTTGCTGTAAAAGAACCCATCGGTAATATTTTATTCCTATAAATACTTATTATGTGCATGATTCTTCCTTTAAGCTGTGATTTATTTTACCAAATAATTCCAGTTTTCACGCCATTTAAATGTATTGTGTGAATTCGAAACAATTTGACATGGCAGGTGTTTAACGGCATGTGTACCGAATTTCTGCTGTTTTCGAGAAAAGTTTTGCGGTTAACCACTAACCAATTAACATAAAGGTCATAAATATTGTAGTAAAATTTACCTACAGGAATAACCCATGTTTGGTCCATCGCCTATCACCGTTGTACACATATTGAGCTTTATTGCGCTAAAATGGCTACATATAATTATTAGTCGCGATGACTTAATTAATTCAAACATTGTGAAGGAGGCAAATATAAATTAAAAGGAAATATAATGACTACTAAGCTATTATTTACTGGCTTCCAATTATAATTTATACCAACGTTAAGCATTGGTATCAGACAAAACGAAAATAATGATTGCAGTTTATGCAGTTACGTTTAAAATTACAACTAAACCTTTGAACAAAAGATTGCAAAATTCATGAATGTTATTTCATTACCTTATTTCTAAAAGCTGTACTCACAAACAATTCTATTGTTCTGTTGTTAGCTTCCATTCGGGAGATATTTCCAATTGTTTACCTAAATATGCATATATGTCATAAATATGAATCTTACTTATTTCCAAAAAAATATAACAATAATAAATGTCTAGCGCATTCGTTATTGCAGCAAACCCTTTTTGCATCTTCTGATCTCAATAACAAGTTTACTTTTATATTTTTATACATAAATTCTGATTATTGCCCGACGACAAAAAACAGGTGCGTAACAATTACAACCTTTGACGGTGTTTCAGAATTTTGCTTTAATTTGAAGATATTTAAATCTCTAGATGAGAGACCGTCCGCATGTGTGGAGTTTGTACGAATCGCCTTAATTGCCTAGAGAATGTTCACAGCTATCTCGTTTATCTATTGTTGCAATTCTTGTTGCCCTTAGTCATTGATGAAGCTTCTCGTATTTGTGCAACTCCATACATTTTCTGTAAATAAAGGAACCGACTTTTAAAAAATGGAAAATTGATCGCATATTTGAATTCTCCGGGAAAAAATACGTATTGATGACGTGTCAAACTTAACGCAAAATAAATCTAATTTTTGCAAAACAGTGTTCCTTCCTCACAATTATTGACTATAAGAGATAAAAAAGTCAAGACAAGTACCGCTGGCTTACAATCTTTTGCTTATTTCTTTCGATTCTAAATTTGTTTAGTGCTGTGAGTGTCGTTACACACTGAAAAAAAATCATTAAAAATATCTTCAACTAGAAACGACAGGAAACAGCTCGTTTATGTTGCCGTGCGGTGATTTTAATTCCACTTGCCTCAAAATGTTTGTATATTTCCATCCGAACCATAATTAGGATTGACCTTTATCATAAAGGCTTTATGCAAACAAATAAAAATGGATATGTTGCGACGCCGAACGGGTAATTCATTAGAGTCCTGATTACGTGAAGTTGTTACAGGTCTTCCCTCTTCGCGGTTTCTGTGGATGCAATTATAATTGATATATTTTCAGCAAAAGCAATTATTATTAAACATTACGGTGAAAAAGGTACTGCTATTGTGTTTTGCAGAAGGTGTTAGTATCACAGATGTAATTAAACTACCAAGAGACATGTGTTTTTGTGTTTCTGCACTCCGAAATTTCATTGGTTTTCTGCACCACTTTTTGCAACGGGGAATCATGGTTATACTTCATAGCAAAAAGTCAGTGAAAATTTTCACCTCGGCCTTAATAAATTACACTATATTTCTTGTATATCATAATGGTAACTTCTCGCACAAAAATTAGTGTAATAATTCCAGAACACCAGGCGAATTTATTATTGGCATAATTACAAATAGATCCGCTTTCTTCAACAAAAGTTACCACCAGTAATTATATTAACTTTTGCCGGGAAACAACCGCTCATTTACAATAGATTTTTGCACTTTTCAGTCACAACATTTCATACTATCTAGCTGCAATACATCATATCTGTGTTAAAGACAAAACTTTCGGAGACGCATAATTACTTCTAGGCGATGTAGTCATGACAAAACAAAGGTTGATTCAATAAGATCAATTTATCGGTGATGTTGAAACTATGTTTTGTTTTCTCATCAATGCTGAAAAATAAAAATATTGCTGTCCTGGAACATACAGGAGGTTTAGCTACTAGTGTTTTGGTGATGAAGTTCTGGCGACTACAACTTCACGGCTAATTTTTTTATTACAGGAGCAGTACGAATTTATTTACAGAAGAGGTTTCTCAAGCATAACGCTTCGGATTTCTCATATATTACGAAAATCCTGCGATACTGAAAATAAACTTCAATTTCAATCCTTAGCATCATATCCGTGTTTTAATGGATTAGTGCGGACCAGTTGTACTCGTTATGATAAAAATGAAATTGAATCAAAGAAGCAATGTATTTGATATTAGCTAACCCTTGAGTTGGAATAAAGATTTCAGTGATACTTGCATAAATGTACATGAACCAGCAATATCGTGCAAGTACATTTGTAGCCCGTTGGCTATTTCAACCTTGACTCAAGTAAAACAGCAATGTAAATCCAGTAAGTAGGCCTACGCATCGCGTTCATACTAAATTTGGTTTATAATTGCAGGAACAAAGTACAGATTAGTACATATGTTTAAAGTTATCTATCTATCTATCTATCTATCTATCTATATTATTAATACACAAATTGGAATTCGTTTGTCCAGCCAAAAACTTTTTCATTTCTCAACGGATATGGGCGTTTAGGGTATCATTCGATTCTAAATTAAGTGGCGGAGTGCATTGGGGGATTGTCATTGCGTAATACAAAACAGTTAACTTAATAATTGAGGTCAAAGGTCGAAGACGTGCACATTTATCTTTTCGAGCTCAAAAATATAAATTAAATAACGAAATTCCGTTGCCATTCACACAGCAAATGTTGGAGGTGTCACATGACATATGAGGTCAAAGGTCAAATTTTTAAAATTGAGTGAAAATCAAAGTACGGTTACATTACTGTATTTACCACGATAATTAAAAAAAGATTCAATGTGACTGAAATGAACATTGGGATAAGGTCACATACTCGACCTATTACTACACGAGAACAGCTACTTCACAAAATCTTCACTCTGCTCCACTGTAAAAAAGGAAACATTGCGGTGCACGTTGTTAATTTATTGAAACATTTTCCAACCGGAATTTTGGACTAATAAAGGTTATGATTTTTTAGTAGCAACGTCCTTATTAAGGACGGGAGTTTCTAGAAAATCCCGTCCTTAATAAGGACGTTGAAACTCAACAATTATAATATTTTTGTGATTGTGTCCTTTTGAAGTAATAGGTGAAATGAGTGACCTTTACCCCAATTACCATGTCAGATGCATTTAATATTAGTATTCAACTTCTAAACTGCGTTTAGTTATCATGGTACAACAATGGAGGAATACAATTTTCACTCAATTTTCAAACTTGACCTTTGATCTCAAATATCAAACATATTTCAAAGTTTGACATCTCCGATATTCGCTGGCATAATAATAGTATAGAAATCATCTTTAAATTTATAACTTTGACGCATAAAAAGTAAACATTTATGTTATTGACCTTTGACCTCAATTATTTATTTAGCTGTTGTGTATTTCAGCCCCTCAATGCACTCCGCCATTCAATTTGGAGTCGAATGACATATTGATCACCCGTGTGTGTTGAGAAATAAGAAAGTTTTTAGCTGGACAAACGAATTCCAATTTGTGTATTAATAATATAGATAGATAACTTTAAACACGAGCATTAAATTAAAACTTCCAAGTTTACTTTTACGTTTACCGTTTATATCTCACAGGTATGAAGGGAACTCTACAAGGTATAATCGTACACTTTGATTTCATGAATTTTATATTCACAACAGTTAAGTATAAATTCTTAAGTTTGTTTTACTTCAAGCATTAAAAATATTGCAACTACCTACTTTCCTCTCCAAAAGAATTTGCTCACATTTACAAAATTAAAGCAATAAAGGGTCCTGAGTTCAAACGGCGGCATCAAGATTAGTGGTGCATGTCGATTTCAATAATATGTCTGCCTGCATTAAAAATCCACTATTAAACTTGAAAAATGATACTTTTGTGCTCTATACGAGGTTTTGTAGGCAATAATTATTGTTATCGGTTTGAAGACAAATCACAAATTGCAGCTGGCCAAAATTTCAAAGATTCAAGTTGCATAGTGATTTGGTGTAGTATTCTAAATTAATTTTCAATACAAAATTAAAGGGTTTACTATTGGCGAGAAGTCACAAATGAAAATGTTCCATTTTATAACTTCTTGCACTTGTGGCTTTTTGATTGCCAATCAGCTTAGTCAGCTTCTAACGAAGTTCATTCCTTATTACCGTTCACGCCGCTTAGCTGAATCCTAGCTCATTTGATATAATTCTAGCAGCAGGTGACCAGGTGGGGTACGCCTATTGTTGGTTACAATTCATGTTGATTTGCGGATAAAAGGTTCGAGTTTATTTTTTAAAATTCTGCCGTTATCCTACTTATTGATCTGCATGTCAATATCTAATGTGAATACACTCTTATTGTATGTATCCTTTGTCTATTATTCTCTTATGCTGCTGCCGGTGTTCATATTGGCTTTCCCATAATGTTGGCAAGCCAAAATTACCAATAAGCACGTAATCGTTGGAAATTACCCAGTTTGGACATGAAATTGTAGAATTACCTATGTAATGTTGTTATACTATACGAGGTAATGTTGTAAGCACTGGCTTCATTCGATTTCAAAAAATGAGATACTGGAAAAATTTGAAATATACGAAATGATTGAAACCTTTCAAACGCAGCAAGAATCACAGGTCTGTTCCAAGAAATACCCAAAGGCGACAATGAATGTGATGTAACGTTAGAGAATATACTTAAATATTTTAATAGAGTATTTCCAAATGTAAGCCTACAGCTTGGCAAACTCGCTGTCTCTGACACTCATCAACGCGACAAGAGAGCAACGAACTTGAGCTTTAACCTGCGTACAATATATGTATTGACATGTCGAAATTCTTGCTCGGCGATGGACAGTGCCTACAAAACCCTACTCAACCTAAGGTACAACGATATCTAGGGAGCTTAAGTTGCATACCGATTGTACCTGACATAATGTAGATCATGTTAACACTTGTTTTTGTTCAATAAAGTGTTTACATTTTTAAATGACACTGTAAGCATTAGTTGATCCAAAATCACCTACAGTCGAAAATAAATTAATATGTCCACATTTCATTTCATTACATTATATATATCTGTATTTACTTGGTCTGGAATCCAGATTCTGGATTTCTGATCCAAAACAAGGGTCAACAAATAAAAATCGACTTACATATGCTCATTGCCAACTGTTTGGTACGTTTTTGGCTAATTAGGATAACTGTAATCATTGATCAGTTTACTGAGAACCTTGTCAGTTTGAGAATTGGTATGTTATATGAATGTGTGTATTCTTGTCAGAGTGGTAGATATTACAGTGAAAGTCTCGAAAGTGAGATCAAGCCTCAAGAACACGAAAGCAAGCCTCAATTCTTCTTCGTTACCGTAAATGACAAACTACCCTTTGCAGAAGTGCCAAGTCCTATAATGATGACCAGTAAAACCAATAACTGCTCATATACAGACAGTGAAGGTAAAATGTCGTGAATAACTGCGTTGCGTTGTAAACATAACACTACCCTTACAAACAATAAAATTCCAGCACTTTTTATTTGTCTTAGCGATCTACATGCAAATCCAAATTGGTTCCGTCGACTTAGTTGGACAAAATGGCGTTGATACCTTGTAGGGTGGAAAGTCCTGCAGTAAGTGACAGGCGCAGAAGTAGTAGAAAATAAACGCTCGATGTAAACAAAAATCCAATAATCCACACGACCAAAAATCCACAACTCCAATAATCCACAAGTCCAAAAAACCACGAGTCCAAGAATCCACAAAATTAATTAGCGTGACTTAACGTAACCTAATGTAACCTAGCCTATCTTCATGTATATCTAACCCAAACAAACCTAACCTAATCTGAATCAATCCTACCCAACTCGGGGAAAGTTAGCCACTCTTAAACGTTAAATAATTTTGTGGATTTTAGATACACCAAAAGATTAACTCATTTTGTACACACATCCGACAGACATACAGTGCCTCCGAAACTATCAATTCTGTCTAGCTACGCCGTTCCAGCTGTTTTTTGTTTTGATTTTGCCATTGAATTTCCATTCACACAGTCCTACGGACCAATCACATCCGCCCGAAAGTCATATGGCTCGGCGTAGGCAGAATTCAAACTTCTTCTGGAGGGAACAATATATAAGTGGCGATGCTTAAAACCTGGACAACAAAGAACCGGTATTTGTTGGGTATTTGCATCCGTGCTTTAGACCACGCATAAAACTTGTGTTCTTATTATTAATGAACAACGAATAAATATTATTCCATTAATTAGTTAATTCACTATCCTTGTAAATTTAACCAAAGAACAAGCTACTTGTTTCTTGCGCCTACAATTTTTACGTATTTTGTATTTGCTGACAAAACATTAGTGCAAATTGGAAGCGTTAGATAAGGTGGGCGTTTATGTTGTTGCGACGTCTCTAAGTAAAACGCTTGACCATTGGAATATTGTGAAAAGGTCAGATTGCTACTGAAGCGAGTACAAACAGAAATTATAGAAATATTTACAATCCGAAATATCTGAAATGGTTGGACGCAAAAGTTTGCTGCGTCGCCTATAAAACAAAAATAATAACAAATAATGCATGACTATAACATTAGATGGCAATACTTTACTGACTGTCCGATTTAAGAACGGGATGGAGCGGCCCAATCTGAAACTAAACAATTTTTTAAGAGAAATCGAAAGAGGGTGAAAGAACCCAACATTGCAAATGATATTGATGACGTTATAGTGTAGGCGAAAGTTCATAGTACTTTTCTAGATGATGACGATGTTCCTGTTGTTTGAAGTGAAAAGTGAAGTGATTCTCAACATCATATTTGTGTTTTCATCTGAAGGCAAATTTTTATTACAATCACTCACAAGCAGCTGCAGGGCATTAGGACCAAACGATGACCTGATCGTTCAAATGCTTCTACCAAATCACTGACTTTTTGATTAAGTTACTGTGTATATATGTAAATATCACGGCCGAAAAAATTACTAATGCCACGTGGGAAAAAATCGTCATATTTATATTCGGAATAGCGCCAACATAATTTAAATGCACGAATAAAAGTTTAGCATTGTTTAAATTAGTGGATTTGAGTGGAATTCATACCTACTGGGTTGTGCTCTCAAGTCTCCTTGCCTATTAATCCTGATCATAATAGATCACTCAAACTCAATAGGTTAATTTCTGCTTCTAGATGGACACTATGGTTTTCATTTTTTGTGAGTAAAGTTACAGAGATTCCTCGTGCCAGTTGTTCTGGAGCAGTAAAAATAAGGAGTTGGATAAGTATAGTTTATGAATGAAATTTCAGATAACGTTCAATAAAACCAACATTACTATTTTGTTTTTATTACTATCCGACAGGATTATGAACTTGAGCATCATGAATATGAACGCAGCGATTATAACCTTCCATATATAACTTTTGTGAAAGATTTTAGACTCCACTATATATTTGGCTCCTATTCTATATATTGATAAGGTCCGGGTAATAATTTGCAACTGATTTTGTCACTGCAACAAAGGCGTAGGAAACCCGCTTTGATAAAGATGCTTAAAAGAATAATAATTTTTATTGCTTATGACACGAAATAAGGTACACTTTGTAATATGAAAGTCTTCTCGCAACAGCAAAGTTAATTAGATTTGGGCACATTCTAGAAAAAAGTCTCGTTATCTTTGTAACTAACCGCCACACCGCTCATTGGTTACATGCCATTCGCCTCTGTAGTTGTATTACAGATATAATAGATCAGTACGACTGAGATCCGATTTGTAAAGAAATGGTATCGAATGTGTTATATTGTTGGTTGACCCAATTTGTTGTGCGCGTTAGTAACAAGTCTTTACTATCCGAGCTGTAGAAATGATAAAATGAGACATCTTGAGTCAAGTTGCGTTTCCGCCTAACTATGCCAGTATAACTTACAAATATATCAGTGTAGTTGTTTTGAAGCAGGATTTTAACATACCATGACAATGATAATACATTTTGAAGTTGATGAATTACAAAAAATATATAAGTAAGTATTTGTAAACATTAGAAAAGAAAACTCACAAATGACAATAAACTAAATACTTACTTTTATTCAATCATAAATATTGAACCAACGGAAATGAGTTACTTGTTTCGATGCAGGTGCGACAAGCATTAGGGAAATGTTTAAAATATATAATCAGCCAATTAACTGCGGATTACAGGTTAGCATAACGTTTTGCATTGAAAGGATATTTTCAATGTCCAATGTCTAATCATCACACCTGATTGAATCACCTGAGTTATTGTATCTGATATTATTTTCTGTATTAGAAAAAAGAATTCCATGCGTTTAGTCCAATAAATGTTTATTTTTTAATGATGCGTGAATTATGACGTCGAATAAGCAATTTTCCAACTGGAAGAATTATTCCTCCCGCGGATGTGTTACAGGTCGTATGAAGGTTGTCCTGCAAAGCAATAAGCAATTAATCACAAGAGACATATTTTAATTAGGATCATGAAGCAAGGAAATTAGGTTAAAGATGTGCATTGAATAATTCTTATATTGCGGGCATTCATGTCTCCAATATGGTCATATCAAAGAATTAGCACTTGGAATGAATACACTTGAGTTGCTCTCTCTGCATTCTAATTTTAGTGAAAGTTTACCAACATGCATTTAATACACAGCTCGAAATCAATTTATTGAAGCTGCCGACCCAATCTGATCTGCGGTGCTAGGACTAATGACTGACGCATGCATATGATGAATACAAGCTTTGTCATTCTTATGATATGAGATTTACGAGATTAGTCTACATTGCAACTAAACTATTAATGATTCCAAACTGTATTATTTATGAGTACAATTTAAAATAAGTTGATCGATTCTCTGATTAACTATCACCGCTGCAAGAAAAGATTAAGTATTCACTTGACAAGTTTGGATTCCCGAAACTCTGTACACAGTATGAATTTGCTCAGCCTGCGTATTAGATTTGTGTAGTTGCTAAAAAAATTATTCTCTAGTTTATTCAATAAAATTTTATTTGGCTGTACATTTTATACTAAATTTAGCAACTCTCTCGTTTGTTTAAATTTAACTTCAACCCCCAAAGACCGCTTTATTAACTAAAACGTCACACATTATAATTCTATATTCTGCAAGTTATTACTAAATGTATTAGGTCGTCGTAACTTTAGTCTGTGGCTGTGTGTATTAAAGTGAAGGTTTGGTTGTAGGATTTTTCTGCTGATATTTCTGCATTTTCCTGTTTAGTTTCCTCGAAATTTTCCTCAGATATTACAATTCATCCAGCAATCTTATTAAATGTTACATGCTCTTGCGTGATATAGAATTGCCGCAAATAACTGAGCTCAATTTTTATTTGAATCCATTTGAAAATTTAAACACTTTAGTTGGCAAAGATAGGCGATTACTGGATCTATATTATTTCCGCTACAATCAGTATCAAACTTATGGTCCCTCGATGCTGTATTCCTTAAAGCAGGCGTGTGGTTCTTGCTGCGTTTGAAAGCATAATATCTTCAATCATTTCCTTTATTCCAGACTTCTTTTGCAGTATATCCTATTCGGTCAACTCGCTGTCAAAGTTTTTCTAGCTTACATTATGGGAAACGTAAAATGAACACCAGCAGCAACATTTGAGACGAATATAGAAAGCGTAAATACAAACAAGAATGTTATCAAATAATGCATTGAAAAGCAGTCTTGCACAGCAACAGCAAGGATAACGGCAAAACTTTGTAATGATAATCTGGAAACTTTAATCTCCCAAATAACACGATTCTAAACCACTCTTGTAACACACCTAATTGATACCTGCTACCAGAATTGCATAATATGAGCTAGGGTTCAGGCAAGCGGCGTGAACGGTTTCATTATCATTTTCTCTAGTGAGCATTTCAAATGATTTTTCGCCGCCAGTAAACGACTTAATTTTGTATTGAAATTGAACTGATAATACTGCCCTCAATTCACTATGCAACTTGAATCTTGGAATTAATGGGCAGCTTCAACTTGAGATAGGTACTCAGTCTGAACACAAATATTTTATGGAATTGTTTTTTTATGCAAAAGTGCAATTGTTTTTTATCTAATGAAACGCCGTTGACACTTTCTATGGACACTCCAGTGGTTAATGTTTCGCAGGTTCAGCTTTTCTTCAACACTAGTAGGAAGGAGTCGTATAAGTATTCCTTATGTCTGACATTTTAGGTCACATGCAATAAATATAACATGCGAGTGCCACAACTACGCATATTATGAATGCAACGATGAAAAACTTCAATGTAATGTAAATTCAATGTTAATTAGTACGGTTAGTGGTAATGTGGTAGAAGATAAGCAACAAAAAGCTACACTTTTTGCTAATGAATACATTATACCATCCTCTGCTAGTAATGTCACAGACTTGAAAGAGGTAATTAGTAAATACGAGAATGACTATGTTTATGAGAACGAGTTTGCCCAAGGAATGTCTGGTGATAGTTTTAAAGTAGAAATTATGGAAGCAATTTCAAAAATTAAGAAATGTAGACCAGATCCTAATTCCATTCCCAAAACTATATTTAAGACGTATGCGGAGTGCTTTGTAGTACCTCTAACCATGATGTTTGTAAGCAAGCATTCGGAAATCTTATATAGTGCCATTATCTATGAAGGCAGTGGATTGTTTTCCCTTTTATAAGGGAAAGGGTAAACTGACACAGGCATAGTCATATAGGGCGATTTTCAATATAACTTGTATTACGAAAATTTTCGAAAGATTTTTATATAATAGGTTGTTCACACATTGTTGGCAACAATTAAATGATGCACAACATATTTTTCGTGTTGGTAGATCTTGTGAGACAGCTGCTTCTATTTTTTAACAAAATGTTCATGAGTTTTTGGATCAACGAAACGGCAAATGTTTGGTTGTCTTCTTTGATTTTAGGAAAGCGTTTGATTCAATCAACAGAAAGAGTTTGATAGTAAAATTGATGGAGAAATTCAGAGTTCCTCCATAACTTATCAGATTATTAGTAAGTTAATTTACAGATAGAAAGTTTCGAATAATTAATGGCAATCACACTTCACAATATTTTGACCTTGATAACGGCACGTTACCTGGTTCATGTATGGAACCATTGACCTTCACGTTGTTCATTAATGACATTGGTGAGGTTATTGATCTTCCATATTTATTGTACTGTGACGATCTGGTTATTTATGTGAATTGTACTGATGTTCAAAATGGAATTATAAAAATGCAAAATTGCTTTACAAGGTTAGAAAAATGGTGTGAAGATAATTACCTAACAGTTAATGTGGATAAGACTAAATGTATGTGGTTCTATAAAGCTAATGATTATCGGTCAAAGAATGTTTGTAATGATAATCTTTATAATCTTAAAATCTATGGTAGTAAAGTGGACTTTGTGCATTCATTCAAGTACTTAATTGTTATTTTTGATAACTCTTTGAACTTTAAGGGTCACTTTAATCATGTGGAGCACTCAGTAGAATGAATTCTCTTAGAAGACTTATACCAGAAAATGTACTCAAGATTTTCCTATCTTCATTTGTAATGTCAATCATAGATTACGGGTTAGTTATTTGGTGTGTTCAATGTGCTATTCCATGCCAAATGTACTAGCCCAAGAATCGAGTCTCCCAGAACGGAAAAAGCTATGCATTTTCGGATTCCTTGTTGAAAATGAAGTAATATTAGCATATGATTAATTTTCTAAAATTTAATGGAACGGGGTAATATGCGAAAACGCGATATTTCATGTCGTCGCATAGGGGACCACTTTATTTTTGCCCTAGTTGACCGATTCACTTGAGATTTGGCATGGAGGTTCTCTAAAGTTGCCTTCCGGGGGTTCAGTTGAGAACAGGTCAATTTTCAAAACGGAGTCAAGTGGACAGGGTCAAATATCTGACATTTTTTAAAAATGCATTTATTTTTGTACCAGTGGTCGGATTCACTTGAAATTTGGCACCGACGTTCTCTGAAGTCGTGTTTCAAGGGTTCAGTTGAGAAAAGGTCAATTTTCAAAATTGGGTCACGTGGGCGGGGTCAAATATCTTACATTTTTTCCAAATGCATTTATTTTTGCACCAGTGGTCGGACTTACTTGAAATTTGGCACCGACGTTCTCTGAAGTCGTTGTTCAACGATTCAGTTGAGAAAAGGCCCATTTTCGAAATCGGGTCACGTGGGGGCTTTCAAATATCTCACATTTAAAAAAATGACTTTATGTTTGTCCAAATTGACTGATCTACTTGAAATTTGGCACGGAGATTTTCTGAAGTCGTCTTTCAAGTGGTCAGTTTGAAAAAGGTCAATTTTCAATACCGAGCGGCGTCAAACATCCGAAATGTTAAAGTGCGTTTGTGAGCACTTTGTATTGACATAATCTGTGATGGCATCATTGACAATAGTTCTACTGTAACCAAAACCCGAAGCAGATTGATTCGTTTCATTTTTTCCAATGATGGTACGCACACACACTAAACGCTGAATGTTTCCTTATATGCATCATCCTTTTGTCAAAAAGTACTCAGTTCCAAGTACATCATACTTCGTTTTTGTATATAACCGTGACAGAGATTGTGTATTTTGCACTCGGATTCTTCCTGCTCTCAATTATGTTTCTTGTCACAGCCTATACAACTTTGTTTGCCAGCGGAGCATCACGTGCACGGCTAAAACATCTGCATTCGTATCAGTACTACAGTATTGGTGACCATCGAGCATTTCATTCCTTCTGACTAGTCAAGGGTAAAAAATGGCCAAAATGAGATGCCGTAACACATGCAGCCGTTGCGTAGATTGGCATTTTTTCATGTAGTTGGTAATTTGGTTTTTATCCTGACGAGAAGTAACTCAGGTTCCCTCTGGAATTTCTGTACGAATGGAGGTGATTGATTTATTAATTGTACGTATTTTATTCATGCGATCATAAATATCCATGGAGTTACGACTTATCCTTATTTTTGACTAATGTGAGAAAAAGTTGTACCTTCGAAGTCATCCGACTTCAGTAATCAACATTAGCAAACGTCACTATTTTTTTAAAAGTTGTCAGATATTTGACCCTGCCCACTTGACCCGATTTCGAAAATTGACCTTTTCTCAACTGCATTATTGAAAGACGACTTCAGAGAGCGTCGGTGCCAAATTTCAAGGCAATCCGACCACTGGTACAAAAATAAATGCCTTTTTAAAAAATGTCAGATATTTGACACTGCCCACTTGACCCCGTTTTGAAAATTGACCTTTTCTCAACCGAACCCTTGAAAGACGACTACAGAGAGCCTCGGTGCCAAATGTCTAGTGAATCAGACCACTGGTGCAAAAATAAATGCATTTTAAAAAAATGTCAGATATTTGACCCCGCCCTCGTGACCCCGTTTCGAAAATTGACCTTCTCTCAACTGAATCGTTGAACAACGACTTCAGAGAACGTCGGTGCCAAATTTCAAGTAAGTCCGACCACTGGTGCAAAAATAAATGCATTTGGAAAAAATGTAAGATATTTGACCCCGCCCACGTGACCCGATTTTGAAAATTGACCTTTTCTCAACTGAACCCTTGAAACACGACTTCAGAGAACGTCGGTGCCAAATTTCAAGTGACTCCGACCACTGGTACAAAAATAAATGCATTTTTAAAAAATGTCAGATATTTGACCCTGTCCACTTGACCCCGTTTTGAAAATTGACCTTTTCTCAACTGAACCCCCGGAAGGCAACTTCAGAGAACCTCCATGCCAAATCTCAAGTGAATCGGTCAACTAGGGCAAAAATAAAGTGATCCCCTATGCGACGACATGAAATATCGCGTTTTCGCATATTACCCCGTTCCATTAAATTTTAGAAAATTAATCATATGCTAATATTACTTCATTTTCAACAAGGAATCCGAAAATGCATAGCTTTTTCCGTTCTGGGAGACTCGATTCTTGGGCTAGTACATTTGGCATGGAATAGCACCAATGTGATACTGACATATCGAAACTCCAAAATAGGATAGGTAGGTTTTTGATAACGTACTTCTTTAGCGCGTTCAATAAACGAAACACTTATAAGAATATGCGCAATGAAAAAATTGATATGAGTAGCTATTATGTAAGGCTTGGTTTGTTGACTATTTTAGAGAGACGTAAGCTAATGTTGTGTAAGTTTACTTTCAAATTCCGAAAAAATAGCATGTTTAAAGATTGGTTTTTGTTATCCGCTATTGCAACTGAGGATCGACCAAAATTGAATGTTGCCTCTTTTAATTCGAATTTATATAAATGTTCTGTTAAGTGGAATTGTGTTAATGAGTGGAATAATCTACTTGGCAACAGAAAACTATGTATTTTGGAGAATGAGCCTTCTAAATGTTTTGATGATTTGGTTATGGAGTATTTATTAGAATTAAGATCTGATATATTTATATATTTTAATTAGAGAGTTAATAGATATTGTTATTTGACTCGGTAACATATTTACGATTTAGGGTTGTTTTTATGGAATGATTGTTAGAATGTTGAATACTTATGGAAATAATTTATTATTATCTATGTTCACATGCTTATTGTCTTATGGTTGGAAATCAGCTATGTTGTCACTGAATAAGACATAAATAAATACAATATCAATATCAATGTAACTCTCATGACAGGTGAAAGACTGCATCTTATATCTGGCTTCTATTCTATATAATTTCTCTGTGCGGTAAAAATCGTCCAATGTGAAACATGTAAACTTCCTCCCTAGAGAAAAGTTAAATAGGTTTGGCTGTGTTCTAGAAATAAGTCTTGTTGTTTGGTTAACTTCCGCTCCGCTCAGTGCCTGAATTCTATTCACCTCTGCAATAGCATGCCAGGTGGTATATCTCCATTCGAACGTAATACGTAATAAAATGCAGGAAGCCATGCGATCAACACATTTGAAATTTAATTTTTAAAGTTGCGAGAATTGTGACGTCCAATATGGGATTTACGAACCGGTAGAATGTTTCCTACGGTAGTTTGTGAAAGGTTGCTTCAAGATGTTATAGAAATGTAATTTTCAATGAATTATTGAAGCAAGCAGATATGTACAAACGGAGAGTAACAAATACCTTGTAATCAAATAATCCCGATTCTATCAATGCTTCGATAGTGAAGAATTCAATTATGGTTAGATTTGGGTTGGGGTTTACGTACTTGCTTCAGATTGTTTATTATAGGAAAACTGTTAATCAGTTACAATCAAAACGCAATACCGTTAAATAGTTGACCAATTCTAAAAAATACCACCTCGTTGATCGCAATTGTTCTTACCGAAATTATTCTTCAAATAGGGGAACCATAATGGTGCTTTCAATACTTGGCGATGAATGGTGCAGGATGTGGTCAGTTCAATGTTCAAAATATTAACGTTACTAGCTGATAGATTTACTTCAAGACAATTATTATGGACAATTATTGTAATATTAATGAAACGTTGAGCTTTAAAAATAGCTCGATTAGTTGTTAAGTAATGCAAATAAGCCATCAGCCATAACGTTTAAATGGTTTATGATCAATAATCAGAGCTTTTTGCATCTCCTTTCAAAATACGGAGAATATATGGTTGACAAATTCCCCTCCAAATATGAACCATTATTATTCATTAAAAGAAGTACATAGCATCACATATTTGCCCGGTCTAGTGATAAGTACCAAGTGTGTATCCTTCTGAAGCATATTCTCATGACAAAATTTAAAAAATGTTGCAGCAATGCATCGATAAGTTTAGAAGAAACTGCAACTGAGTTTTTAGTTAGGTTCTGATTTCCGGTATTTTTCAGGACTATTAGTACGTCTTAGAAACGCTTAATGCCAACTATTCAAAGAATGTTATTAAACTTCATAGATCGAAATTACCATGAGGCGATAACTTACTAATACATACTGCTTAAGTCGTCGAGACGATTACGACCTGCCATAAATTAAAATAAGTTCGTGGCTACAAATCGATTTAACCGACGTCACGATTAAACTTCCGTTAGCCACATTTAATACGACTTTAATGAGAATTTAGTCAATATCACGGAAGTGTTTGAAAACGAACATGTAGTCTACTTTTTCGGTAAGAATTAAAGGAAACAATTGATTCTCTTTTCGGAATAAATGACTTATCCAGTTCGACTATAGGTATGTATGTATGAGAAAAACGAAAAAGGGGAACTTCCTTTTTTTATCCGTCAAAAAATTCTGAGCATTCTCTTTAAATTCGCTGCGTATAAGTAAACTGCATAACCGGCAAATGCCAGTAAAAGTTTCACCAATTCCATAAAGTGAAACTCAGGTTCCGCTGTCCATTTAAAGTTGGTTAGTTGAAACAGTGGTCAATGTTAAAGTGAATCGACGAATGGATACATACAGATTTATTTGCATTGGATTAACTCAAGTATTCACTAAAGAATCAACATGGAATGGAATCGATTCATGTGGGTTAAATTTGATCTGAGAGTCGGCTATACGATAATGCAATGATTTTAGTGGCAAAAAGGCAAAGGGACGGAAGAATTTACATAGCAAGTTACCTTGAATAGAATTCTGTATATATTATGTGTTTCACAAACCCTTCTTTTAACTGCAAAATGAACTGGTGACTTCTCTACGTGTCATTAGCACTGTAATGATGGTCTCTGGCTTAGGCAAAAACAGCTTATCTTGTGACAATTATGACAGGGTTCCCGGGTGGTTTATCGTTTCCGGTGGTGGGTTTTTGGTTCAAAATAAAATGAGGCTATCAACTATAAAGTTGACGAAATGTGGATGCAGTTTGTCAGATTTTGTGCTATTTTCTTCAGAAATTATAACTTGGTTTATAAATATTCGATTGGGTAACCGCATTACGTTCTAAATTTTGCAGTTATTCCAGGACAATAGCCAAATTTTAGTACAAACAGACAGAACATACATATGTAACAATATATTGCACCATCCTGCTGCCGCATGTTTAACCCATGGATGCAGTGGATTTTAAGTTGGAGTAAGATGGTAAAGTTGTCTGGGAATAATGAGCGTAACTGAAGTATTTTAATGTTCGTGTAAATTATTGAACAAATCTCCTCACTAGCATTTTTATGCACTCACAAATTCTGTAAATTTATTTGTGTTCACTAACTTTAGCACTTACTATGCATACCCGAAGAAAGTTTCCGTCGGGAAATCTATTACTTATTTAGCAGGAGAGGACGTTGTAATTATTAAATGCGTCGTCGGGGTTCGATTAAAACATTGCTTGTTGTCATGATGCATATGTGTGAAGACAATAAAAAGAACCGTAAACCCACTCATTAAGGGAATAGTCGGAAATGTCAGCTGTTTTCTTATTGTTGTAGTGTTTTTCGCAAATTAAAATTACTTCTAATTGATTGCTAAAGAAAAACAGATCTTCAAATCAATTAAAATAAGACGATCTTTCATTTAGTCCCAGTTTCGTAATTTTTGATAGTGAGACGCCAGACTAATTTAGAAATTAAACTGCTAAATTAATTTCGCGTATCATTATCAAAAACTACGAAATTGGAACTAAATGAAACAGCGTCCTATTCTACTCGATTTTAGCATAATTTTTTCTTTTCCAATTAAGTAGAAGTAATTTTAGTCTGCGAAAAATACTACATCAATAACAAAACAGATGGGTTTTCCGACTTTCTCCTTAAATTATTATTGTACAGTCATTAACGCAAGTGGTGATGCATGATTTGACTTCCCAAATATCCCCAACAGCAACACATTAATTTTTCGCCTGAACTAGTAAAACATAAAGTTCCAAAATGTAACAAATGAAATCTGTACATTTATATGCAATCATGGTGAGGTTAGGACGCGGACGGGAATTATTCTTCAATTGAAGAGGTGCACTTCTTTGTCGAATGAACACTGATACGGAAAAGTAAATTTCTTTTCCAATAGCACATCTTGCTGATGCATTGGTTTGAAATGAGAGATTTAATGATCAATTAATCCGATTCCAGCCCCGCTCCCAACCATGTAACAGGTGGCGGGGCCCGGCTTCGCCGGGTTCTCGTTAATTCAACACATCAAACCCATACTTACGTTTCAATTTGGACAACGTAACCGGTCTCCTCGCTTGTAAATACTCTAACATCTAGATTGAAACTCTATGAAACAGGTTGCAAAATGTGGACCAACATTCCGCCAACATTGACGTGCATGCTGCCTGAAAGCACCAAGCGCAAACGGCATCAATTCCATCAGTGCAATACGTGCTTGAAGTACCTACAGTTTAAATAAGTTTGTCGTTAGACATATTTTCGCTCTTCGTATAGTTACATTTATAATTAAAACATTTGAAATGCATAGTCTTTGTGATTAAACAAATTTTAATCGTTTCCGACCATGTCCAATAAGGTGGAATATGGGTTGTAGCTAACGCAATTGACATTTAGAAACAAAACATTACTTTAAAATACAATCTAACAATGAGAGTACCCAACCTCGTGGAGAGTAAATTACAAATTTGGAGACTTCCTATATGTAAAAACGAGTGCTAAAAATGATGCCACTTTCAGAATCTGCTAAATGTTAAGAGGTTAGCCTCTACGGGCGTTGGTGTGGCTTAAAGTAGCCAAACATAGCATGTAAGAATGAATTCAAATATGGTAAAGATACACCGGGAGTTATCAATACAAAATATATTAAATGTTGGAATAACCTGACAGTATATAGTGACCTTTTGGTGAATAAAATCCTGTATTTACGAGAGCAAATTAAAAGGAAATGTTGACTTTCTTCGTATTTTTGCTATTTTGACCCATCAAGACAGTTATGATGAACATTAATGAAATGAACGATTGACTCCCTTTGATCTATTTATTGGTACTTGGTGCATGTGAGTTTACCCTACAAAATAGGAACAATAAAATATTAATAGTTCGGCTTTGTTAAACTTTGATACGTACGTTGCTATTCTGATTTATTGGTTAGAACATTCTCATCTTTACCGGGTTTTCAGGTACTGTAACATGTTACATTTAGCTACTTTAAGCCACAACAACGCTCATAGAGGCTAACCACTTAACATTTAGCAGATTCTGAAAGTGGCATCATTTTTAGCGTTCTTTTTTACATATAGGAGTCCCCGATTTGTAATTTACTCTCCACGAGGTTGGGTACTCTCATTGTAAGAATGGATCGAGTAACTTTATTACAGCCTGGAGAGATGGTCAGGTCGCGCATACACGTTTAGCATTGGTTAAGATTGCTGCCGAAAGTAAACTGTCTCTCTGAAGAGAACTCAACTTATTACAGGTTTGTGAATCCTGATTTGGGTTTTATTGCACCATGATAGATGCTACAAAATTATCAAAAAAGTCCTTACTCATTCCTTTTAAAAATCGTATTCACTCCACATTAGGTGAATATTTGCCAAACGGGCCACGTTTGAACTATTCGCTGCCAATTCTTGAATCCAAAATTGTGCAAACTAGAAAGGACTCTTATGTATATAGGAGGGTCGTCATACAACTGTAGTTTGTTTTACTTCACATATTAACACATTTAACGACACAACTATCTAAAACATTATACAATCAGTATTTGACATTTTAAAAATGTTATAGTAAAATTAAATCACATGGTTGCAGTTGTTAGGGGGCATTTGTGTATGAGGACGTAATCGGCTGTGAATAATTTTCTGCACAATAAATTATTTAAATAGTCCATAGATGGTGAAAGCAAAAGGGATTAGGTAGTTGTTAGCTAAAATAGCGTCTGATTGATAGGTATCCCTAAGAAATAGTTCTGTGTCCGCTGAACTCAGGATAAAATTGTGTTTGCCTTTTTATCTCGATTATGAGCTGAGGATCGAGTGAAACCAAACCCCACCTTATTTAACGAGAATTCCATAAAATTTATGAAACAAGTAAAATTATTAGACCTGACTAACGTTTCTTGGTTAGGATACTTTATTATGAAACAACTATTTCCAGCTCTTTTAGATTGAAATTGATAATTTTATTTCATACAGAAGTACCGTACCGAAAGTGGTGCAAAAGGCAATGACGCCGAATCAGAAACATTTGAACATTTTGATATTGACAGTTACGTGTTTACGTGTCAGATGTTGTATCTTCTTTTGCATTGTGTGCGCTAATGGATGTACTGGAAGGCGAAGACTAGTATTTAAAGATTGCACGGAAAAACTTAGATGTGTTGTAATGATCCACCAATACATTGTTAGGAAGCATGAACTGCTGCCGGCAGTCAAAATGAAAATAATGGCTGTACTTTTGGTCAATCACTTTCGAAGTTATTGCTTTGCTTTGTTGCAACGCCGGGAAAGTACAATTTTAAAATGATTGCAAATTTCATAAATGTCTTTTCGTTAACTAATGTACAAAATATTTACTCACAAACAACTTCAATGTGTTGCTGGCGCGATGTACAAACTACGGACGGCCTTACATAATATTTTGTTTATGCAATTTCATAGGTGCGAAAAAATCGAGGATACGAAATTGATCTATATCTTGGTCGTTTGTTAGTGAACCAAGCTATTGCTGCTTCTTTTACCCTGCATAACTATTTACTGATCTTCTCGTGTTATCAATTATCTCTGATTAGTCGTAAAAAAGGGTGAAAAACTAATGTAAGCCTTCACGACGAATGATTATTTAGCGCCAGCTGGAACGTATTTGTATTTGCAGGTACGACGAAACTCTGATCGATTAGTTCAAAACTGTGAAATTACCTGCAGAGTATGCTGACTGGTTCTAAAAGGTATTTGAAGATTCAAATTGTTAAGCTGTTAAGCTGTTTTTTAACATTCCTGAGTTTGATTGAATAAATATGAGAAATCCGAAATTCACATAACTGCTTGTTAATAATTAATTCAGCTTTAAAGATTTATACGTCCAATTCTTACAGTAACAATAATCGCGATTATGTCCAAAGGTATTGCAATTTTTCAATATTAAATAGCAATACAGTTCCAACTAGTTCTGTACCTGTACCTATAACAGTGCCAACAAGATCCCAAATAAAAAATCATATTATTGTGTTTCCCTTTCGTTTTAGACATTAAGTCTACTGCTAGAATACAAAGTAGAAGATTTCAGGTCAAATTAGATTTTCCTAATACAAATTTAACGGTTACTTCTCTACAAACAAATACTGTTTTAGGATTTAGCTCGAAGGTACTTGTATTTGACCTACTATTCCTGGAAACGGAAGGCTTTGCAACTTTTTTTCCACATTTTGCGCATAATTGGTACATGGAAGCAGGTCACTAAATAGTACCCAAATCGCGAAAGAACAGCCCTTAAACATTGAGAAATCAAAAAATAAGCGCATTTTTTCAGAAATCGTTTGTGTGCTCTGTAGCCTACAAAACTTGACCTAGAAACCCCAAATTTGGCACAGTGGTGTAAAACACAATTCCCCAGAATGCGATTTTTGAGTTTTTCAGAAAAGGTAAATACGTAAAAAGTTTTGGCGGGAAAACTATTTAATTCAAAAACGTTATATGATTTTGCATATTCGACAACGGGAGCATAATTAGTACCTAAAAGTACGTTTTGTGCGTTATTTACAATAATACTAAACACAGTAATTTGCCTAGAATTTGAAATTAAATAAAAAAATTCGGTCGCAGAACACAATTTTGACACCAAAGTATAACATACTTGCTGTGGATTCTAAGATATTGTAGGACTTTGGTGTCAAAGTTGTTTTCTGCGACCGAATTTTTTTATTTAATTTCAAATACTAGGCAAATTACTGTGTTTAGTGTTATTGTAAACAACGGGCAAAACATAGCTTTAGGTACTAATTATGCTCCTGTTGTCGGATATTCAAAATCATATACCGTTTTTGAATTAAATAGTTTTCCCGCCAAAATTTTTTACGTATTTACCGTTTTTAAAAAATTAAAAAGTCGCATTCTGGGCAATTGTGGTTTACACCACTGTGCCAAAATTGGGATTCCTAGGTCAAGTTTTGTAGGCTACAGAGCACACAAACGATTTCTGAAAAAAATGCCCTTATTTTTTGATTTATCAATGTTTAAGGGCTGTTCTTTCGCGATTTGGGTACTATTTAGTGACCTGCTTCCATGTACCAATTGTGCGCAAAATGTGGAAAAAAAGTTGCAAAGCCTTCCGTTTCCAAGAATAGTGCGTCATTTGTGTATGCATGGGTTTATTTGGAAAGTGCAATTGTTTTTAGGCAATGACTCGCCGTTTAGATTTTCTGTGGGTACTTCAGTAATTACAGCTTTACAGATTTGTCCAGATATAAGTTTGACGATGTTCATTCTAAGTTGGTTTGTACTAATCAGACAATGGAATCTTATGCACTTGAATTGATTTTGAATGTTACGTTAATTATTTAATTTAAATAAACTTTGTTGAACTTTGCGCCGTTTAGATTGTATTTCACCTACAAAAACGGTTTAGCAAGCATACTTCATAAGACATATACCCTTCAAACAAAGACATCCGAAGAAAATCGACGCCGTATCTCAGACACTTATATAGTATTAGGCATCGGCGAGTACATTACATCTTTTCTTCAGAAAGTGGTGGAAGAGTCTGCCAGGCAGACGGATGTTTATTTTAAAATTGTCGCAATCAGCTGCAAAATTAAACAAGTTTTAATTGTATTGTGCGCGTTAGTTGATGTTATGAAATCAAAAGAGCTTCATGTACAATTTATACAGAATAACGAAAATATTTTGCAATGATGCACAACTATATGGAACAGCATTAAGAATGCACGCAATTGATTATCCACTGACTACCACTCCTTATTAAATGACCTTTTACAGTACGGATTAACTTATTTTATCTAAACATTAGTTGGTATGATTATTTTGTGCAAAAAACAACCTACAGACTTTCTACGTTTGTTACATTCTTTCATGGATCGAACTATTGCTGCATCTTCTTTAACGGCTTATCTTTGTTGTCGATGTATGCAAAATTGGTCGTGAAAAATCTTGTGCGCAACAGGTTAAGTTTTAGCGGCCTTTGGTTATTTATCGTTACTTGGAAACAAATTTAAGCTGCAGGTATGAAAAATACTTTGCAGTTTTTGTATGCATTTAATTGTGAAGTGTTCAAGGTAATATGATTAAGTAGATGTACGAACTCAGGTTGGTTATTCTTGATCTTATTAGCACCTGACCATTACAACTTTTATCATGCGTTCCGTTCGGGATAACTTAATGTCCTATATCTCGTGCTTTCTCCGACTGACTAGTCGCATTAAATTAGCAAGGACGTTGAATTCTGCATTTTTGTCTACTGGTCGAGCTAGTACAATTTATCACTGTGTATATAACAATTAATAACACAATCCCAGAGGAATCTCCATGTCAAATTTGTATTTATTTACCCGGACTGAAATATCTATTCATGGATACGAAACAACACTAGTGGTATTATCCAATTAATTTACTGTAACTCATTAAAATGCAGCAAAAGTATTCATCTCTCCCATTTAGTTTAAAGAATATTCGGTCATTTTCGGAATAGTGTGAGCTATTTCATCTGTGTGGTTCTAGCGCCATATTATACAACAAATGCCTATTTCGTTTTTAATTTCTTGATTAGGTACATCACCCCCAGGCATAACAGTAGATTAAATTTATCTTGAAAAATGCAGCGACGACGATTCGGTAGTTGGAGTAATTAAAATAACAATTTCGAGTACACTGGAAAGAGATATGTGATTTAATTTATCACTTATGATGTCTCTAAACTTTGAACAACTGTGTATATTTTCATTGCAAGCAAAAGTTATACATGGTGGAGGAGATGAATGCTCCATTTCCATGTATTCTAGTGTACTACAAAAACATCCTGAATACTATAATTACTAGAGTTCAATTTTCAGATCTTTAGTAGCTTGAACGTAAAACAACGACGATTTTGTGAAGTGGAATTTTTCATTCCCAACGAGTGACCAAAGAGTATAATTGGTTATTAGGAAATTCGGTATGAATATGTAATTTAACTGCTACAAGTCAAGTCCTATTGTTTGTCAGTTTTTACGACTCCTGATAACACGCATGTAATTGTCGATTTGGTTTTTAATGACGCTTGAAAACAAAATTATGTCGTATTGCAAGCAGGCCCTAAACTATGATGGTGCCAGATGGTGAAGCCCACCAAGGCCCACGGTCCTGGGGGCCCAAAATTTTGTAAAATATAAGTAGTGTTCAGTGAGCTCAAGTGTTCAAGGATACCCAACGTGTGTGGGCCCCAAGATTTGTTTTGTGTGGGCCCCAAGATTTGTTTTGTGTGGGCCCCAAGATTTGTGTGGGCCCCAAGATTTGTGTGGTCCCCAAGATTTGTGTGGGCCCCAAGATTTGTGTGGGCTCCAAGATTTGTTTGGACCAAATATGTGTGTGGAATAAAGAATGTCAACCAAAATGAATGCTGGGAATTCAGAAGGCCTCGTCGAAAATACTTATGTACCGAATAGGGTTTCTGTCTCATTTATTTTCTAATCGCTTGTTTTCAAATAGTTAAATACGGAAGCATAGTGTCTATTTAGGAAACGTATTTAGCATTGCGTCCACCTTTATTTGCAATTAGTGTCCCATGATTTGATTTCTTAAACAATCGAGAGGAGGTACAAATGATAATGTATAATTAAATTTTGTTACAGCTCAATTAAATTAATGTTGTCATTAAATTTTCCAGTCAAAGTATTACAGCGCCAAAGTGTTGAAGTAAACATTTTGTGAAAGTTAAATTATGCAGATGTCTATCGAAACCTACAGTTTTCGAATTTTGCGCTTGTTTATGTGAAAAAATGCAGTGATGTAATGTAAAAAAATAGAAGCGTGAGGGAATGCAGGGTTTTACGTTCCATCACTGCCTTTTTCACATAAAGAAGCGCAAATTCGAAATCTGTAGGTTCCGATAGACATCTTATTTATGTTTGATTCAATAATCCAAAATGTGGCAAATATAAATTTGTCGTATCTTTTGTGCTAAGTAATTTAAATGTTTGCATTTTTAGTATCTAGTTAGAGTTGTCTTGAACCTATTCAATTCTACTTCGCAGCAGAAAGTTATTCCCTCTTCTGTTGCTGACTTTGCAACTCCAACAAATTCTCGCGAAATTCTACTTGAACAAATTTGGACCGACCAGGCAACGTGGCACACTAACCAATGGTCCTATCTTGTAATTGTTCATGACTACAGAAAGTCTCCAGAAAAATTGGTCATTCGTGCTGACTTTTATTCACAAAACTCGAAGGAAATTTTATTTGACAACGATTAAGTTGCCATACTTCGTAAATATTGCCAATCAAGTATGTTTCAGCAAATGAATATTATTATCACCTGTTATGCTGCATAGGGCCCAGCGCCAAAGACCTCACCAGGGCCCCCAAAACCACGGTTAGGGCCTGATTGCAAGGATGTGGTAAGATCGTAGTCTCACTTGTGCTTAATCTCCTTGCATTGTGATATTTTTAGATCCATTCAACATCGAAGTAACTGCCGCTGCCAAAAGATCTCTCGGAAGAAATTCCTCCCTTGTCATATCTCCGGTTTGATGAAAAGAAACGAGAAACAATAGTTTGACGCCGAATGTCTGTCATGTGCGGCTTTACAATTTTTCACGTTTCTGCAGGTGTATGAAACATAGGTTCATTTGAGCAGATGGATATAGTCGAAATTTTGCTGTGTATTATGTACCCGCTGGAGATAGGTTACTTGTCCGAACGGAGTATGGGTTCAAGGATTACCAATAGATGCGCTTTAGAAGGGGAGAATCACTGCGTTTGATGTTACAAAATATTTGTTGCATAGCAGCCGCTCTATTAATTACTAGTGCATTCTCGCCCTTCGTCCATTTTACCAGGCTACCTATAGGAATGTGAGAAAGTTTACACTACACACCCTCCCATTTACACTACACGTAATGTTTATTCTCAAATTATTCTGTCTGTATTGAATTGGTCGATTCAGCAACGCGCTTCAAATTTTTTCTGCTCCAAGGAACAATTTGCACGTTGTTTTGCATGCGCTGTATTCTCACGAACAAATTTATACTACGAATGAAAAGTAAACTCCTTTGCAAACAAAATCCTTCATTTTTGACAACGCAATTTTAAAATGGTTCCAGGACATTGACTATAAACGGCTAAAGTTACATACAGTACCAGCTAAGGAGCTTTTGTTTTGTACTAACCATAAAAGTTTTAGTTAGCACATTGTTTGCAAACTGTTTGGTCGATAATTTTTACATTTGGAATACCGCCAACAACCTTCAAATGCCCAAAGAAAGCTTTAGCATGGGTTAATTTTGTCAGGTCGTGCCGGATTTGAGTCGAATTTTTATCCAGACAGTAGACTTGCAAGTGACTGCTGCCTCACTCGCAGTTTTGACAAGGTAAGAGGATGGTGATATAAATACGATGTAATTGAAGTATGCAAGTACGTGAAGTTCGAATGTTTCCATCCGCTTTTGCACTCGTACAATTACAAAAGGTCAGAAGAATACACGTTTTTAATTCTTAAGAATGGTTAGAGAAAAAAATATAAATTGAAATAGCTTCACGGAAGTACATTTGTCTAATTTGCAAACTCATTCATTTTGTAATCAGCGTTTTCGTTTAATCAAGTGAGAGCCAATTCTATCTAATATATCCTCAAATACAAGCCTGTAATCTAATATTACTGATGACCTTCAAGTTCTACTTATAGTTACAGTTCTGGAGCCAAAATCAGTTTCGATTGTCCTTTTGTAAATAATAAATATGCTAATTCCAACATTACATGTATCGCAAAAATATCCTATGCCCACTTTATTCGGTTTAATATTGTTCTTCGTAATTTTATCCATTGTTTAATAAATAAAGCATACACAACTCATGTTGCAGATTATATTAAGCTGATTGATGGTATTTTAAGACGTCCCCTATCCAACCGGCACAATCGTACCTCAATGGGATATTTTATTATGGAATAAACAATTCAGGCTCATTAAAATGAAAATTAATAGTTGTAGTTCAAACAGAGATCGACTAGCGAAAGACAATAACGCCGAATAATGCACAATTGGATTTTTTGACGTTAAAAATTACATGAGGTTTGTAGGGTCCGAATGTGCGTGATTGATAATGGTTATTGTAATGATCGGTGGCAGTTTTAGTTCCTAAATTATTGCAGTCTAAATGTGGAAAGTTTCAATCAGACATCCAATTCTCAAAAATATCCGCATATTGATTTACGCAAACATTAAAATGTAATAAATGCAATACTAGTTCGGTCGTTTGGTGATGCAAATGATAATTTTTTACATTCTCGAGATTTGCATATAATTTAATTAATTATGTTACTAAGGTGCTTACCCACAACATTGTTCTAAGGGGAAATTTCTTAAGGGTATTACAGCTTTACATGCGACAGCGCTTTGTCAAAATCTAATCTGCACATTTGCTGTGATGCGGTTAATAGATTCGCGTGCCTTCAATTCGCACCGAGTTTAATATTTCCACCAAATTAAATCCACTGAGCATAAAATGTAACACAGCTTAATCGACAATGGTGGATTTAAGTTCCAGAAATAGAAAAAGTGGTCAGAATAAGATGGAGTTACTAGGAGGTCATCTTGTCGTTCGATGTTTTGATGTGAAATGCAAACCTGCGTAATACATGTTGTTGTAAATTTAAATATAGTCCCATCTTCCAAGCCACCTAACGACTACAAGTACGACAAGCGCATATGTAGTTGCAAGCAATCAAAACTCACGGATTCATAGAAACAATGTCTCTGCAATTACATGCGCTCTTACTACCCAAATATGCCGGAAGGAGTTCCAAACCGAGGAAGAAAGTAGCGTTGTCTCCTAGATACGAGGAAAGTTGAAATCTTGTTTTTACAACAATACAATAAATAAAATGCAAGTTAAAATGTAAAGACTATTAACCACCCTAAAACAAAAAAAATGTCAGCACATCATTTACGTCTATACGCATATGCTTGGTTTCAAAACGCAATATTTACGCCTGGGCAAGGTCGCCTGTGAAGTCTGTTGTGCCGTTACTCAGAGCTCTTTGTACTTACCCAAACACAATTCCATCAAAATTGTTGCAAATTTGACTTAGAATGCATAGCTATGCAAAAATAAATCTATATATAAAATACACCAGAAAGAAATACCTATTTTTGACAACGGCGACATTTACGCTTTCTTCTTCACTGAAAATTATAAAATAACAAAAGATCAAAAAAGTGGAAGGCCTTCTGGAACAAATAGTGGAATAATTGGTTGGTTGTAGTAAACTAAGCATGAAACAAAGTACACGTAAAATGTACAGAAGAGTGATACGATTAATGCAGTGATGTGTAGCGCTAAACGACACCAATACAAGGATTCATTAGTACTTCGATAACTTGGTGGCAATTTGTATGATCAAATTATTCTGTCTGAACTTAAATGGAGATTCATCAACCTGTTTTTGATTTTATCTACTGATGAGTATTATATAATTTGACATATCATGTATTACCGAGTCCAGGATTTTATTCCGAAAGTAAATGAAAAACCGTAGCAAACAAATGCACTCACTATTAAAATGGTTAAAGTATATTGACTATTAACTGCTAAAGTTAAGCATAGTACCAGATGAACAACTTTTATTTTGTACTAACAGCACATGCATTATTTTCGTCTTTCTCTGGAGCGGATTAGCTCCATAATTTCATTACGAATCTTGCCAACATAATTTAAATGCCCGAATTAAAGGTTAGCATTAGTTCAATTTGTCGGGTCGTGCAGCGATGGCTTTTTGTGGAATTAATAGTCTGTTGGAGCTCGCAATTGACAGATGGCTACCGGATTGAATGGATGCGGATACATAGTGATGTCAATAAGTACCATAAATATTCACGCCGTAAAATGTTTCCATTAGCTTTAACCGTTATAAAGTGATAATAGTTCTTTCAATTCCAATTTGCTGTTTTTAAGGAATGGTTAAGAGGAATAATTAAAAGTTCGAACCGAATCACTGAAGTATAGATTTTGTAAGGTCGGTATTTACAGTGACCAAAATCTGTGTCTCGTACGAAACTACCCAGTCTATTTGACTCGCAGATTCGTTATCGAAGTCTAATACAATATAATTTTAAATGAGTAATAAAATTAAATATTTTGCTCGGAATTGCAAGTAGGTATATTAATTCGATTTAAAGATCGGTTGGATGACAAGCTGCGCTTTTCCTTTTTTAATTTGTAATTACACCTCGTGGAAATTTACAATGAACACTGATTAACAAACTGGTTTAGTGTGTTTTTTCATGGAGATTGTGATGCTGCTGCTTTAAAGTTCCCGCGCCAAAATTTGTTTATATTTCCAAATTTTGAAATTTCGAAGCAAGTTGTCTTCTATTCGAAATTAGCGTTGGGAAATCAGTAATCACTTCTCCGTTCAGAAAAAAATGTGCGTAAAGTAACACATTAATTTGATGATATGAGCTACATTATCAGACGTGGTAGTTGTTGGACGGACAATGAATATAATGAGAAGAAATGCCTAACTGGTCACATCTTTGAAATGAGGGAAACAAACGAGAAGCAATAGCTTGACGCCATCTCTCTGTCAATTGAGGTTTTCTAGAATTCACTTTCTTAAAGGTATGTCTTCCACTAGTGTTGTTGAGCAGATCGAAATAATGTGTTGGAATTGTATTTTGCATACCTTGCTGGATATACCGACGTACTATTTCCAGGATCGGAAAGGTGACGTCAACACATTTTTGAAAGTTTATGCTGAGTTAATGGGTAAATAGAAACTGTTGAAAAACACTTATTCTCAAAATTTCAGACCAGTAGTTTGGATATTTTAGAAAATATGAACATTTTTAGATCTCAAAAACAAGAAAAAGTTTGCAAGTTATAGAGGTCACAGTTTTAGTAAATAGAATAGTACATAGATTAATATATGGTTGCTTATTATGTGGATAGTTTAAAAACAATGTGGTAACTACGTGGTTCAGGGCACTATAATTTTGCCAGATTCGAAAAGTAAAATCGTTTCTGATTGCATTACTTTACCTAAAGTTTAATTTTATTTAGCCCTCCGCTGAAGAGTAAATACACATACATATAAGTGAAATTATTTCTAGAAAAAATGGTGTTTCGAAGCCACAGATTCCCTGTTCGAATCATGTTAGAAATACAACTTTAAAGAAAGGACAAATTAACGTATTAACGCCGTGAGATTGGTAATTTTCTGAGTACGAGAAGAAAATACTGTAAATAGATGGCGAGGATCTCTAGGACGGAAATGAGTATAATAATGCAAATATTAGTAAAGTCGTGCATCAGTTATCCGTGTTTGCAGTCGTCTCGAGAGATGTAACAAATATATCTGATTGAGAACAATGGCTGCTCGGACTGGTAAGACGTACATTAAATGCTCAACACCAGTAAACAATTAATGGGGCTGGTTGTCCCAATGAGATACAACAGGCTAGCGCTTCCCAATCTTCTATTGAATTATAAATTTAGTTAAATTATCAGTTTTCAATTTAAAGAATTTATATCAGTTATTTATGTTTAAAAGCATATTTACTGTAGTCTGTGTAGAATTCTACGACAGCAGGTTATGCATTTCTATAATTCGCTATATCATTTTCCGCCTTTCATTTTTTTAACAAGAGTCTCAGTAATAAAAACTACGACGCAGCCGAAAATCATGTACAGGAGCAGAATTAAAACTGCTGAAAGACGGTCCAGATTCTCCGGTCCATATTCGTCCCCATTGTCGTCAGCGCTGTCATGACGCATTCCGCGGATAGCGTTGACGCTGTACCTGTACTTGTTCCAGCCGCGTTGCAATCTCCCGTTCGAGGTGGCTTGATCAATCATTTTTATTTGATGCATCAACCCAAATGCATAGATAAGTCGGGCGTAGATGCCGTCTTCTGTTAATGCCGCAATGAACCCCTGAAATTTTTCGGCGCCAGCGCCATTTCGGTGAACCTTCCAATAGTACATCGTTGTCAGAAATGTTGGTTCATTCGGGTTTGTCAGCAGTTGCCTCTTTGCCAATATTTGGAAAACAGGACTCAGGAAGCGCAAAACCTCCAACTCAGTTTGCACGGTGAAAACGTTGTAGACCACCGCAAACCTGCTCTCCGTGGGACATTGTTTATCCTTAAAGGCATACTTTGCGCCACATGAATTGGTACTATATATGTTGCACATGCATTTTAGTGGCAGTCCCTGGGAAACTCTTTGCAATATCGCCGCCATCGAGACGCCGGGATACAGGACATCAATCCTAGAAACAAATTCCTCGGCGATACTCATGAATTTGTTGAGGTGGGCAGCAGTCTTCCGCAATACTTCCCAATTAAACACATATCGTTTCCCCATTTCATAATCAGCAATAATGGGCAGGAAATATGGACTCTTTCCAGCCAAAAGCAACTGGTCCTTGGTTTCCGGCACATGTTCCGCATCTGGCGTTTTGGTAAGAAGTGAATATATGGAGGATGTGTAAAAGTTTCGGAAAACCAACGTGCCCATCAGAAAGGTTATAAGGATCGACCAGTTTTTGTAGTTCCTTCTTGTACGCATGTCAGCGTCACCTTGCTCCATTACCACACTGTATATCCAAAATACCCAGAGTTTGTCGTTTAACATCGTCGATTGCTGCGTGCTACGCCAGAGGACACTCGAGATGAGTACTACTGTTACGGTTAGTAAAATCCAGGTCGATTCCCTCAGTGGACTAAATAGCAAGACGCCAATATCCGTTTTGATACTCCCGCCAGATATTCCTGACGGCTCGTTCTTGCCCAGAATAACTGAAAAGCTCATTCCCATTGTTTGGGTTCCAAACGGCAGTGGCGTAAATGCTTTTCCGACATCGCCTCTCTCGTACAATTCCTTGTCAGCAATTCCATCCTGGATGTACAGATATTTATAAGCATAACTATCGTTTGCGGATGCTGCGAACATTCGCCGAACACACTCGTACACAATTGTGTCAGCGTAATAGTCCAAAGTAAGTGCTGACCCCTTGACGAACCCGTCGCATCTGCTGGATATATCCTGATCGCCTTCACTGCCCGTTTCCCAATTGTTGCTGATGACAAGTTTCTGCAGAACGGAATCAAGTTCATGGACATTTTCATGGGATAACTCTGAAGCCGAAAGGAATACCACGGTTGTTTTCAATGGTGTCGGGGGTTGGCTATGAAGCGCCTCGGCATAGCTGTTTCGCAGTTTCAGCAGCGCTGGATTGATGCATTGGTGGCAGCTCATGAACCATGAAGTTTTATTTGAATGATCATTAGAAGCGAATACCACAATCAGTTGGGACTTGGAAAATATCCCTGGCACATTAGCGAAAAGAGACTGCTTGGAGTACCGATCCTTGGTATCCGATACAATTGCTAGAATTATGACTGGGCTAGTCCAACGTTGAGTCATCCAATTATGGTAATCTCCAGAAATGGACATCCATTTGTCGGTGAAAAACAGAGACGTTACGTCAACCGAATTCAACAAGGACAAGCTTTCATGTTGTCGGTTGTCCATTTGGTAAGATTTCAAAATATCGAGTGGTTTGATAGAGATTTGTACGCTGAATGCTGCGCTGAACCTCAAGTTGTCGTATATTTTATTGTACATGGTATACGTAAGATACTCCATTGATAACGGGCCAGTACTGTGAATTCGTAAGCAGTGAGTGGGTGCAGCTATCAATTCATCACTATCAGCCTCTACGATGGTCCGGTTTCCCGATTCAGAAGGCTCGCTGAGAAAATGAATGGTACATTCGCAGTTCTGGAATATCCCATACACCTCCCTGATTTTATGTGCTGATAATTGGGGACGTAATTTCGAATGTGTTTGCAAATGTAGTCCAGAAACAAGCAAGATAAAGAGGGATAGTGCCATCAAAACTTTGGGTAGAAAGTAAAACATTTTTGCTAAAAATATTTGCGGACTGAAAGTGAAAGAAATATAGCAGTTGTAAGTGGTTGCGCAAAGTTAATTGATGTTATTTTCTGTGGTAAGCGCCGCATCCCGTAACAATATGTGCGTGAATCTTCAAACTGTGGTCATTCAAATGATTTGGATTATTCATATTAATTGTTGCGTACTTTAATTCCTATATTGAGTTGGAAAGAACTTAGCAACTGGCATTGTCAATTTCTTCAAAATGTATTTCAAGAACTAATGTGTCATGGTCTGTCATGTCGTGGAGCATTCGGGTCCTTGAAATCGTACTTTTAAGTAAGTCCAGGTATTATTAGGTCACCGTTTTCCACAATCACATTAGCAACATAATCCCCGTCAGTTCTGATTGACTTAATAAACGGTCATATTCAAAGCAGCAACTTCAGTCAAATAACTAACAAGATATATATTAATTTTAGTGATACTAAAACGTGTCGTGTCGTTAAAAGCACACTTTCGAATAAAAATGTGACGATGGGCATTTTTTACAACCGTTAGAAGTGTAGAATATCCACCACTTTCGTTAACACGCGTGTCAATTATATCTCACTAACTACTTATCGCATACACTTAATATCTTGAATAGATGTCAAACTGAATTAGAATGCTGAATTGTAACAGTCATGACCCATTAACCTAGATCGTGAATTACGCAACTGAAGATATACTTGTGCACGTAGCAGCGCAACCTGCCAGGGAAATGTGCTTTCAGAAACAAAAATGGAAGTGAATAAGAAAGCATTAGAAAATCTTTGTATTTTATTCAAATACTAAGACGATCACCCTAAAGGAAAGTAGAGTTTTTACTTTGAACATTTGCAACGACGCTTAAATACAACTCATGCAACCAAACATTTTTACAAGTATAGATAATAGTAAAATTCTGTGGCTAATAATTAGTTTCAGTAAATTTTGCTAACACAATTTTACGATGGCAACTAGAATACTTATTTGTCTACTTTAAACGACGATATACTGTAATTAATTATTTTGCAATTGCAGGAATGACGCACTTGACGATGATGAAATCGCCAACGTTTTCATGTATTGAATGTAATGCTTCTGAATGCGTATTTAATAAATAATATTTATAATATCATATTATAATAGTAGCAATACTAAATTATTTAAATACATACACACGTAATACATACTCATCTATTCATATTTTAAGCACATTGGTATATACTTACGCATATCTTTATCATCTTTGAAATTTAACAGAAGCTATTAGCGTTACAAATATTATTGGAGTACTACTGTGTAAAATTACATAAGCAATTTACCGGTGTGATTTCTCCACTTTTTGATGTACTGTAATTGATGTAAATATTTTATTTCAAAAGAATAAGATAGGTAGCAAGTCGTATCCCAAAGTCCAGAATCTTCAGCGGAGTTTTCCGATCGAAATAGTAGGGCCCATACAAAGTAACCCTCGGATTCTGCATGCTCTTCCAGTACTTACCAATCCTCCGCTTCTTCCAGCTTGTCAGAAACTTGACCAGTTCCCCATCGCACAATGACATCTTCATTCCCCTTCCTATAGCATACAAAGCCCCCGCTCCCCCAAGCATGAACACAGCAGTTGAAACCATGCTCAATCCAACGTTGAGGAACTGTAGCATCATCTGCGTGTCCAATCTATGTCCACATGTAACCAGAGCGTACAAGGATGTTGCAACAGTTACCACTACAGCAATTCCATACCACCGAAATATGGTTTCGGAATGCAGATCGTTGTACATGTTGCCCAGCACCTGGATTTCTCGGTACGCTCGGATGAACCTTGTGAAATCCTGAGTTTCCGGATTCTTACATGCCTTCAACATCCTAAATTATAAATTCAATATAGGATAAGTAAACCAAATGTATAGATATCAAATTGAAAGAAAATATTTTGTTACCAGTTAAACTGCAACAGCGCAGCTTTGAGCGACAAGGATCCAGCCAACAGGCACAGATTACAACAGATGATCCCCATTTTGGCATGATGCCTCCAAACCGTGTACACGAATACGAAGCTCAGTACTCGCTTTCCATGATCGAATACCCCATGAGACATGTCGCCATATATCGCCACAGGCAATGCATTCCAAGAAGCAGTAGGCTTCAGGGCGGCGCAACATGCCAAGAATATGCAGTTGACGGAGAGCGTGAATGACAGCAGCTTTGTCGTAGTTCCCATATCCTCAGATTCCTTCCTCATTTCCTTACGGATAACGTCACCATCCAGAACGTACCGCTTCTCGAATTTCACCATTTCGTTGAAGAAGGTGGCAACAGGTTCAACGTAGTTGTTAAGAAACCAGCCGAGTAGAAAGTTGAAGATCAGAAGTCCAATTGTCCATGCACACATTAGCCTGTCCTCAGGTTTTACCATTTCATAGTACAGTCGATAGAGACTCAAGAGAACTGCGGTGGAGTAGAACAGACGTGTCAATTGCCAGTCACGGTTACTGTATTTTGGATTCCTTTCGAAAAGAACCCTAGTGTTGTTGGGTGGACGTGTGACTGTGAGAAGTCGCATTGGTGGAATGGATGGGATAAGGTCCCATTTTTCTAGGTGGAGGAATGATTGGGAGATGTGCTCCTGAATACCGGTTGCGATGATCATTTTGGGAAGAGTTTGCAAAAAGATTGGTTCGTGATATTTAGAGCCGCTGTTTTAAATAGCTTGAAGTTTGGAACTGTGATCGTTTGTGGAGGGAATGAAGTGAACGTTTTTGTGACCCGAATTGCTATACAAAATGTTGGGCGGTTGTATCGAAATATGCTTGGAGTTAATAACAAGGTGCTAACTATTTATTATTTTGGTGTCCTGCTATGATTGAAGGTTTAGATCATAAGCTATTATTTCGATCACGTTTGTGCAATGCAATCTAATTGTTATCCTGGAAGTCTTCTCTGGTTGAACCTGAACTTTAAACCTGATAAGTTCAATCAGTTGGTATCATATACACTCAATAATTCTTTAGCAGCATCATTTACATCGCTCCCGTTTTTCAGTGTGGGTATTCATTATTGTAGACAACATAGGAGCAACAATTTTAGCTGAAATGAAAAAGGATACAATGTTTTAGCGTTAAAATGTCTCATATATAATAACCAACTATGCTGAGTTGGTTAAAATGGCAATTAAATTGTCAGTTCCGTATTGGAGGCTTTAACTTTTTAGTCCATGGTCGTTCGGGCGTGATGTTTGTTTGAAATTAGTATCCCGGAAAAAGAGAACAACAAACTACGTAGCAAATTTCTATTTGGTTTAAAGTTCTATGTAACAATTAAAACGCCGTTATAAATTCTTTAAAATTGCTTCCATCCGGCACTGTTTTAATTTTGAATTTAGGACACTCCTTTGTTCGAAACACGTAAGGCTGTAGAATAGCACCAACACGAAAGTGTAAACAATCCTATTTAATATATTCGTATGCCACCCAATTTGTGTAAATAAATCACATGCCTTTCTTTGTTAAATTCTCCGATTTTGACGAACATTCCTTTGTAATATTTAAAGAGTCTATCATGTTCGCAATTAATTCATCACACTCTTCGTCAACGTGGCCAGCAACATTGGAAGACATTAAGCTACATCATACTTTTGTTGTTATGCATTCGTATTTTTTCAAAGTAAGATAAATAATACTTTGCTTTGAATGTGTGGTCAAAATGACAATTGTCGTAACAAGTTATATTAGTATTCGATAATATATTGCATTCAATCATCTCAACGGCTCATGAAATGGAGCGCGAGTTTGTAAAATCATAACAAAACTGATGAAATTAGTTACAAACCAAACGGGACTAAATACATATTTTTCCATTCGAGACAATGCCGAGAGATTTAAATCTAAATGGTTACACACACATTGTGCGATGATGCCATGTTAATCCTTTCTCTGACGATTTGTGCCAATAAAAACAAATGCTTGGAGTTTATAAACTGTCATTCAGTTAATAATTTAACAGACGATGCTTTTACACCTTTTCTGGTAGCTGCTATGTTTGCTGAAAACTGTCCCAAACTTTATTTCCAATTCCTTTCCCTATGACACAATAAATGATTCTTGGAAGATGGAGTGACAAAAAAGGAAAATGTGGTTCGACCAGTAAAGCCACATTGAATCGTGTTTTGTTCATAATAACGATAATTCACCAATTGTCCTCTCTTTATTAATTCATAGAAATGAAATTGTAAATTCATGGTTGTTAAGAAGTAGTGACGTGAGAACGCCGTCACATTTAAATCCCTGCTGTGTAATTTTGTTATCTGCATCAATACTAAACACTAAGCCAGTCATATTCTAGTTGATGACGTCAAGCTACAATACTTCATATGTAATTTATTTTGTTGCCTGGAGTATAATTATATGTACTAGTGGTGGGGACAAATAAAAGGTTTGTTATTCACGATCGTAATCACAGTCAAAATTAGCTTGAGACGAGAAAATGGCGAGCATTAACAGCGAAGGTTACATGAAGTTACATGGAGGGAAATGTAAACTCTGGGAGCATCTACGAATTGAATAAGCACAATTGAATTGCAAGTATGTGTATGTTGTTTCAATGATCAGACTGAAAGAATTTCAAATTTTCAGAACATCTCTAGATACAATATTTGATAAAATAGTGATTTTACTTTCCAAATATCAACTAAAATCAAGAATGAAGGAAAGCCATGAAATAACTATATAACAAATTATAATTTCGTTTTATTCTCAAACTCGGCACAAATATCAAAGGTACCGGAGCAACCTATTACATTTGCAAATGTGCAGTTGGTGCAATTGCTGACAACTGGTGTTAGAGTGATGTATTATTTATTTATTATTATATATACAGTTGTGATGCCATGTTTATTGTCCAAAATTCGTTAAAACATAGAATTTAAGAAGTGCTGTAAGAACACCATATTTGTATTCTTGACTAAGTTGCATTAGTAAATATAGCATTATTTTGCAAATGTGTAAATTAATTCAAAAGCGATCGTGAACTTAAAGCTGAAATTATATTTTACTAATAGTAATATAATAATAGTAGTAATAATAGTCATGCAAAAATTTTCTGATAGAGACTTTAGCTTTCGAAATTAATCATTGAAAGGCAAAATTGCGTCTAGCTCGTACGGATCACTAACTTTATTAATCAACCTCAAAAGACGAAAGTAAATTTATTATCGCGGACACTATAATTCATTGCTTAGATTCATAACCAATTAATCATTTTGCAATTAACCAAAAATGCCAGATCAGATTGCCTGTTTTCGAGAAACTAACACGTGTATTTTCTGGATAGAAAGTATGCGCAATGTAATTTATCTTAGCTCTTTAGTTTTTTCTCTGCTCAAAATATAAAAAGAACTCAGAGCTATCAAGATATGTATGTATGAGTTAACCTTATACCACTTCTGCCTTTATCTCTTGCTGCAGCCCTTTCCACACGCCATATGCCCAAATTTAGTTGGTGAGACCAATTAAATTTGGATGTAGATTTGGATGACGATTAAGGATGCTGTCGGTTGTATTTAAGCGTGGTGTTAGGATTACAGCGCACTTATTATGGCTTTACGTGTTCACGATATTTATCTGATCGGTCCGTATATTGGTTGTCATTGTTTGTAAGGATAGTAATTAGAAATGCACGGCGTTTCAGCAAATAACATTTTATCGTTAGCGGTAATTATTTGTTGAATCAAATCGGAAATGAGTTGAGTCAGGCTTGCGTGTGATTGAGCTGTGAGTTGACTTTCAAGGCTTTCACTCTAATGTTTAACATTCTGAGAAAATAATATACATAAAAATACGCACATCCGTATAACATACCGCTTCTCAAACTGACATAAGGGCTTAGTAAACTTATCGCGTTTAAGTAAATCAAGTATGTTATTATTAATACAAACGGGTTCAGTGCAGTCAACATTTTCACATATACGGAGAGTCAATTACTGGTTTCGAATGATAAATTCAAATTATCATAGAGGTAATGAGAAAGGGTACTTTTTGAGAATGCTAAAATTAAAGAATATTGTTAGAGGATAAAAACATATTACATAATATCTGACAAATAGGGTTGTCTATTACGCACACAATAAAAATCATTCTGCTCTGATGCCTTGTAACTAGAAATATGTTCAACATGTCCTAAATATTGTAGATGTATTGGAAGAACAAGATAGTGCCTCCGCTTAAACTTGACTATATTTTTGGATTGACATTTTCGTTTCATGCTACAAATCTACAAAAAAGTAATCGCGTAAGTAACACCGCACCAGAGGATTTATGTATGGTATAGATGGAATGACAAATCATAAATGGTGCTTTGTGACCAAAATAATTGACGTAGTCGTAGGCCGGCTATGAAGGGTTCCAAAGTTACAGCTATTTGGTAAACTGTCCCATCGAATAGCGAAAGGAGTGTAATAATTACACTATGCAACGATTGAATAAGTTCACCATATTTTTTATGAAATTACACGGATTTCTCTTCAACATTTACCATTCATATTAACGGAACTCAAATTATTCTGATCGAAACTAATACCGGCTGAGCTGCCCCGAATAATAGTCCAGAAATGAGTTAGTGTTAGTGCTAAAGTTTACAGTTTACAGCTCATTAGGAGTTTAATTAAATAAGTGCTTTAGGTTATACAAGTTAAGCGAGGCAGATATACTCATCGATTTCCCTCTGGACAAATATCCATACAATAAATTATTCAAGTTGTCAGAACATGGGACGATATATAATGAGTGAGCAAGTAAAATAATTTGCACGTGCTCACCTGCAAGTACGAGTGTTTCCTTACCCCTTGAAAAATAATCAATAGTCAATTCACTAAATTATTCATGTTTGAATACTGTGAGTGGAAGCATACGGGCGCATCTACATATTTTCATGCAACTATTTTTTCCTGCAATGCTATAGTTTCTCAGTTTACTTCTTTTAAGTAGTCTGATGTCCAGGGTAGAAGAGTACATACTGGCAAAACCGAAGCCACAAGAATATTTTTTAATATTTTATATGGATAGTTGAAGAACACTCGGACATATCAGACATGTCCTTTGTCCTTTCATTAGTTTAGGCTATAAGCTCGCAACTTATTATTCTAACGCCGCCATACACCAGTTGCAAAACATTGCAATAGCATGGCATGAAAATTAATTTCAACAGAATTGAATGGAATGAGTAGAAAATTGTGACTTTCCCTACAGAATAGTTCGCCACTTGTCTCGTAGTCGACTTAGTTCTCAAAATGATGTGTATATAAACCGGATATTGCAATACTTTTCACATCACTAAACGTTGGTAAACATCAATCACTAAACATCACTGAACTAAGAAACGTTGGTAACCGTATTAGTTCATCAAAATTGTGATATCGTTGTTCTCACAATTGGTGATGGCGGCTGAGACAAAACTGATCCAATGTTGGGTTATATTCATTTCTTTAAGTATTCCTAACGTGAAACCAGGACAGGAATCATACCCGCTAAGATATGCAATTAAACATTTGCACGAATACTCGTCAAATCCATTTAAGGATGATGTTTGGAATGGAAGGTTGGTCGGCTTGGAAACATATTATCATACGCAGGGCAAGAAATTGCAAGGAATGGATTTGCCCATCACGCGTATTTTGACTCAGTTTGAGAAGATACACTGTCTCGTTGTAGTGGATAATTACCACTACGTCAACTTGGGTCCATCGAATCCCAGCATTGTTTTACGAACACCAAATGTTCAAGTGTTGGAATACTTCGACTTCGAGCAAGATAAGAGTAGGTACCAGCCACTGTGGGTTCCCTTAGGCTACAAACACCACAACAGCAGCAGCGTAAGAGGAGCATTCGGTCACACAATCAATTGTGGTACATCACAATATTTCAAAGGGTTTTTATTTAAAAATGGCAGGTTTATCGATTCTGAGGATTTATGCATTCGATTAAAGTTTCGCGAATTTGCTCTCAAATCGAAGTCATGGACATGTCAGGTTCAAGTTTCGGTTCAAATGCCACCACCCATTTTGCTTCACATGTGGTTTCCGTTTACATTTGATCAACGTGCTGAGGACGATATTAAGCAGCTCCGAATTCGATCATTAACAACACCGGCTTACAAGCTACAGATATTTGTGAATCATGAAAACATTCAGCTCACAAGAGAAAGCCTGACACGATTTATGCAGAACTTGATATTAGTTAATGTACGGTCGCAAGATGTAATGCATCAATCGGTTTCAACTGAAACTGTGTCAATATTATTGGGACAACGAAGCTCGGATTGGATTCTCAACGCTAGTTACGTAGTAGCCAGTTGGACAGACAAAGGAGTATTATCAATAATGTTTAAACCCTTCCAGCCACCTACGCTAAGCAACTTGTTTGCGCTCCATTCCCAGGATGTGCATAAGCGGTGGGAGGTTGAGTTGGACAGGCTATACGCATTGGCAGGAGACGTTTCTGTTGTGAATAAGATGAAGCACTGTGCCGTCCAACTCCCAATGGAATTCCGACGAATGCATGGCTCTCCAAAGTTTGGTATCGGTAGCATTAGCGATAATTTTGCTAGCGGAATTGCATCCGTTTTATTTGAAGTTATGGGCAACAGTACGGTAACGTTTGATAGCAAGTTCAAGGCATACTGCGAGAATAGAAACCAGATTATGTTTAATAGACCTTCATTCCGGGATCACAAGTTGAAAGTGTTTGTCGTCCCAAGTAACATTTCCCATGTCCTAGCCCTGTCATATGTTGAATCCATAAACACAATGACTTTCGTTGCTTGCACCAGTGATAGGAAGAGGCATGCATTTGGAATGCGCGAGTTGGTGAGGGTTTACGACAAATATACTTGGGCTCTGCTTTTCCTAGTATCAATTTCCGTCTCGGAAATACATCGACAGATTTTGGGGTCAACATGTAGCAGAAACGGCCGCATGCTCCAATTATTCCAAATTATAAAGTTGTTATTGGAACAAGGCGACCCACTAAGCGTTTCGTCGTGCAAAAACTTTCATCTGCGATTCACCATAGGAACCATGTTGTTAATGGGAATTGTGATAAGCAATGGGTATAAAAATGATAACGTTTACAACGTGATTGCGCCAAAGATATTGTTGCCCCATTCCAGCTTTGCTGAGCTGGTTTCGGAAAAGTTTATTACCCACGCCAGAGTAAAGATTGTGCATATAAGTGTAGAAGAGTGGAAGTTCAATTCGAGTGAAGCATACACAAAGTGGGCAAATAACACTGCAGTCTCGTGGCTTTCAGATGATTCAATTGTGAATTCTGATCCTTCCCTTGTCGCCGGATCTGAGGTTTATATTTGGTCAGATCATATGCGGAATCTGGGAGTTAACACTGCTGATGTCATCGCTTTAGAAGAGCATTCCTCTTTTCATCCAAATAGTACAAGTATTTTCAGGCAGGCGTTTCTAAACCGAACACAGGAATTGTCAAGCCTGAGTCCACAAACGTTTTCAACCAAGTATAGCCAATTAGTGGAATATCTATTTGAGGCCCAAAGTGGTATCCTGTACGAACACCTGAGGTTGTGCCAAAAGTCGGCACTTTTATTACCAAAACACCTGGCGAGCAAGTTTGCAATTAAACGTTTTCAGGATGACCCACACTCTTTAGTCAGTCTTGGCGAGGAAACCTATGCAAATCTGTCAATCGGTTTTCAAGTGTTTGGCAGACTTCAGCCAACTATTATGAGGAGACTACAGGCCGTTTCGTTTTCAGGAATATGGGACTGGTGGTCGAGATACGTGAAAGAGAGAACCGCGTTCAAACCAGTTCTGAAGGACGCGACACTAAAGCGACCAAACATGCTGGGAAATGTTTCAACCGTATTTCTTGTACTGCTTTGTGGTATTCTGATTGGACTTGTAGTGTTTGCTATGGAATGTAGAATTAGAATTTTTAATTCATTGGATAGGCTGTGCAAATTTATATGCACAGTACTTAGCGGATTAGGCGACGCTATAAGCAGTAAGTGCGATTGTAACCTTACAATAGCACGCGGAAACTTTATCACATGTCAATTGACAAGATTATAATGCGGGACAACTCTGGTCGCAGAATGTTTGCAACGGCATGTTTAAGGCAACGATTATTTAACACTCTCCAGCAATGTGGTTAAGAATATGTGACAAACAGCTTTGAAAGGGCTAAATGAAGATGAGGGTCGTTGCAGCTTTTTCGATTATTTCAAATTGTGCTTACATGCATTAAATCCTGTGGCTTTGCATAGTTACTTATTTTCTGCATGGTAGTAATCAATTATTAAATGTCTCGGGTTATAATACGCTTTATGTTTTAAGTACATTTTGTTTTCATTCGAGATAATGCTGGGAGACTTAAGTTGAGATGCTTACTCATTGTGCGATGATTCAAAAGTCATCATTTCACTGACAAATTAAGCTAATAATGTAAAAATAAAATTTTATGGTTTATAAATTAAATTTGAATTTAAAATGCCGCAGACCGTGCTTTTATGCCTTGTCTTCTGGTAGATAACATTTTTACTGGAAACTTACCAAAATGTTACATTACATTGTTTTGATTTATTTTTAGGTTGTTCAATATGATGTAAATAGAGGTAGACACCTACGCGCACTGTTTTTTATGAAACTCGAAACTTTTGACCTTTTAACCTCTTTTACACCTGCTGACTATGGATTTCCAGGATCAGCTATGTCACTATTCTCAAAATGCACGTCCTGTAACCTTCATATTTTAGAAAAAATATGAAAATGTCTGGTTCATCAAAGATGCAAAAAAGTTTGCAAGTAATGGATGTTGCAGTATTTATGTGGAATGCTAGGTTTTTGTATTGGCTAACCGTATGAATTTGTATCCAGCACTTCAATACCGTTGCAACACTTTGGCGAGTAAATTAAAACATGCATACTACATGAATCCTAAAGTGTGATAATTTGATTGGGGATTGTAAGATGTATGTGCCGTTTTCAACTTTTCCTCCAAGGTTAAATATATTGTGAAAGACAGGTTTGAATGCACAATTGTAATTATCCAGTTTTGGTTTACGAAGACGAAGACTTAGGTTAACATTACATTACTTTGAATTAGCTGGTTTATGATCTGTTCTCATTTTTGTCGGGGATGTTTGTATTGCCAAATTCGCCCTTTTGGAATAATTAATAAAAAAGCAATAATTCGGCGAAACCAGCAAGCTGCATCGCAAAAAATGTGAAAAAGTATTGTTATAATCAGAAAAATGTTCTATTTTAGCATATATTGCATTCAAATGGCGTAGCATTCATCTCCAAGTTATGTAAATTAATAAGTTTTAATGATTCAAAATGTAATTGCTTTTTGATTCAAAATTGAACCTCAGGCATCCTTGAATTCCAATGGCATTTTTGTTGATCAAGTGTAGTATGAAATTGGGTTCTTTCGAGGGCAAGGAATTTAAATTGTTATCATCCGCGAGCCAATAATTATTAGCTTGGATCTAAACGTCCAAAATCTTAAGTCATTTCTGGGAACTTCACGATATACGTTTATTTAAGGCACATGATTTGATAAATAAAAAGTCAGGTTGTTTACATGATGGGTTATATCAGTGTACACGGAAATACAATACAATAATCTAAATCCTAAATAAGCCATTTGTTGCAGTAAATACTTCTCATGTTTATCGTCGCTATTCACAGCTGCACTAAAATTACAATGAACACGCAAATCTGCAAATAGGATGCAAACATTTAACACACCACGAAGCCGGAAGTGTGACGTATTCTACCAAATGTATGTAAATATTCGATACACGTCATTTGAAATCCTTATCAATGTCACCATTTGTCACAAACATATCAATTCTATAAATTACATTAAGAATAATAATATTGCATTCATATGGTGAGAAAATAAAGGTGACCGTTGTATCACAAATAGTTTCTAATACAGCAAAGGCTAACAAAGGAATTGTTCTTGTAATTTGATTTGCTGTAAAGATTATTTATTGTGGACAATGCCATTAGTGTATATTAGATAATGTTCTTTGTTCATTTTATTTTGGACCTTAATCTTTTTTATGATAAAAGTTTTACCTTTCAGCTCTGTCGCGTGATGCTTACTCGACAAAATAATTTACAAAATGTTTGATATTGGCATGCGTTGCTAATGTTACTATTCTAGAATTATGACATTGGTGAGTTTTCAACAATTCCGTCGCCAGATAGGGAAACATGCAATATATCTATGGCATGAAACATACACTACATGATTGCTGTAGTTAATAAAAATATTCATTTTATTTTCATATTTAAAAAAATTAAGATGCCCCTTCTTTAATACGTGCATACCCATATGTAATTCAACAAAAACTAACAAAAATAATACGTGTAATTAAATGCGTTGCAAAGACTACTCATTGTATAAACTATTGTAGCCTTTTCAATCTATGTCGTACCCGAGGTGTTTAATCTGTTTCTTGTTTACATTCGTTGTAGTTTATGCTTATAGTTGATGCTAAACTCATTTTTCGGCTACGACGTAGCATGCGAGATGGAAAATATGTCATTTTTGTGTAGATAAGATAAATATTCCTTTTTCATTATGTGTATGTATATCTTTGCGCATAAGAATTTGTAACGAACCGATGGCACAATCATTGTGTATTGACATTAAAAGGTAAAGTTTGTTGAGCTGCGTGTGCATCTATATTACACGGCCGTATATCAAAACTTTATCGATGTTATCTCTTTCCTTGTTGAATGGTCTTGTGAAAAAGTGTGCCCGACGCAGATTAAACATTGCAGAAAATTTTTATCTTTCTCGTATGATTGTAATGGATAGAATGGGACTAAAGTGTTAAACTCATTTTTTAATACATAAAACACAAATGTACATTTTGTTCGTTTTCAACGTTAACACGATGAAATGATATGCGAGCATTGCTGAATGTGTAATTTAGAAATTTAGATAAGGAAAGAACCGATAAATAATTCCGATTATTTAACTTGATGAAAAACAAATTGAAAATGCCGTGAATACTGTAGATATGCCTCACTGAATAATATCCGTATGCTTCTGCGTAGTTTCACTTTTGTGTATCACACACTTTCCAGAGAATAGCATCTCGTGAATTTACGTAATTACGGTTTTATAATCCAGTTAATTAATTAACCAGTGCAAAATACTTTCCTTGTGGCAAGTGATTGTGGCAGTAGCATACAGTGTGTACCTTCATTACATAAAATAATATTATTAGAGACAGATAATTACGACGGAGTTACGGCCAGCGTGATACATAATCTATAACGTTTATTGCTTCACTCTTATATAGTTTTAAAAACGCCGTATGGCTTATGTGATGTTTTAGTTACGTCATAATTTTAATGATTCTGTTGGAACAGTTAAACTGTTGTTCTTCACAGCTTTTAGTGAAGTGAAATTATTTTAGAGCCACTATTCGTGTACTCAGCATACTTCGTCAAAAAATTTCTGGAAAGTGAATACTTTGTACCATCTAACAAATAATAAGCTATTTGCAATTCAACGGTACCAGTTTCCAAATCGTATCCAGCTTTTGGTTGGATTGCGATGTCGAAATATATTGAAAACTCGTTGCAAAGATAATTAAAATATTTTCGTACGTCGTTAATGGTATTTTATAATTCCTTAAATTAGTCCTTAAAAATTCTCGCTAGCTTGAAATTTGCAAAATAACATTATTTGCCATGTAGAAATATCTGGGTCATATTATGAACTACTGGCATGAAGATGATTACCTTGAGATATATTAATTTTTCACTTCCCAGTAAAGTATTGACGGAGCGTTTTGAGTACACGAATAGCAGCTCTTCTGTTATCTCATTTCATTCAGTAAAATATCATTGCATTCAAAATAAGTAAAGCTTAAACTCCTGTGAATTATTTCTGACAGTTGTGATAATCTATTATTCATACTGATAACAGTTGTTGGTTTTCCTCAGACAGTGAGTGGGAATAGTGAGATACGTGAATGTGATTGGCATGCTCCTGATGAAAGCAACTTGGTATTATAACATGTCGTGAATATATATATATAAATACATTGCTTAATATAATAACACAGATAACGTGAAAACTTATGTGAAACTCCGACCGACCATTACTAACTATTTATCTGACTTGATCATCAATCCTCGCGTGAACTTTTGCCCAATTGAAATTAATTGTCGTCATTCCTAAAGGCTGCACAATGGAAACCTGGCAGAAGGAGCATATATTAGAAAATTTGTGGGAGCTGATGGAGAATACCATTTGTAACATTCAACTAGTGGCGAAGCTAATGTCCTCGAAAGTTCTTTCGCCGTCCGATAAAGAACAAATTGTAAGTCTCAATAAACACATTGCTTCCGTCACCATTTCTATTGGTTAATAATCTCAACATATGTAAATGGTGCTATTTTATTCGGGGTTCCAAAATTGCGTTGTCTATTTTTTCTCATTAAAAAATCTTCTCATAAAAAATGATGACAAGTGATGATTTTTTAATTGCAACGAAAATAATTGATAAAAATAGAGAAAATTTTATTCACCCATAAAAAATCATCACTTTAGTGCTAATTTTCATCAAAACTTTCTTTGAAAAAAAAATATTTTCTTTGGGTAAATGATTATTTTTTAAGACTCAATTAGTATTAAATTTGATGGTTAACTCAATGTGTATTTTAATTTAAGAATTTTGGCTATCTGAATACTTTTTATTGCAAAGTCATGGTTTTTGAAACTTTTTTGTACATTTTTTTCGTCAATGTAATTCATAGGTGACGTAGTATTTCCAGGATCGGAAAGGTGACGTCAACTTTTTTCGGAAAATTTGTTCTGAGTTAATGGGAAAATAGAAACAGTTGAAATACACTTATTCTCCGAATTTCAGTTCTGTAGTGTGCATATTTTAGAAAATATTGACATTTTTGTTTCATCAAAAACAAGAAAAAGTTTGCAAGTTATGGAGGCCACAGTTTTTGAGATATAAATCTGAGATTTCGCATAGACGTAGTTAACTAAAATAGAAAATATGCGATTTTCTTATTTTTCTTAAATTTTGTTGTTTAATAAAGTTTTCATCGAAAGTTTGTTAATTTTAACATTATTTTGCAATTTCCACACTCCGACGCCAAAAATGTAATACGTGACCACAAAACTGAATTTCGCGACACCCACTGGATTTTAAGGTAGAAATGTCAGAAAAATGACATAATTTTAAGTCATTTTAAGGCATATGCAAATTGTTGCGATTTTTATTCCCCGGAAACAACTTTTACAATTAAAATTTTAACTCAATTTCCGTTTTATTTTTCAAATTTACATCTAAAAATACAGTGGGTGTCGCGAAATTCAGTTTTGTGGTCATGTATTACATTTTTGGCGTCGGAGTGTGGAAATTGCAAAATAATGTTAAAATTAACAAACTTTCGATGAAAACTTTATTAAACAACAAAATTTAAGAAAAATAAGAAAATCGCATATTTTCTATTTTAGTTAACTACGTCTATGCGAAATCTCAGATTTATATCTCAAAAACTGTGGCCTCCATAACTTGCAAACTTTTTCTTGTTTTTGATGAAACAAAAATGTCAATATTTTCTAAAATATGCACACTACAGAACTGAAATTCGGAGAATAAGTGTATTTCAACTGTTTCTATTTTCCCATTAACTCAGAACAAATTTTCCGAAAAAAGTTGACGTCACCTTTCCGATCCTGGAAATACTACGTCAGGTGGATTCATTTGGATTTTTTCAGTGTTATAGCGTATGCAGGCCTAAAATTGAAAAACGTTGCATAGCCTGGAAATCAAATTAAGTTTTCAGACGAATAGTTAGGAAAAGAATTTTCAGTGTCAGCAAGATAAAAAGTTTGTTTAGAGTTTATTTATGCAAGTTCAGGATTAAAATACTCAATGGATTAATTAACTTTTAAAGTGCCTCACATCCGCTAATCATCTATGATTTTCTACATTCTACTGGGAGAAATATGATCCATACTCTAAAACTTAGCTGCAAGTTTAACTATCATATGCCATTAAAGGATGGAATTTGGTGTTACGTAATGTAATTTTCCATATAGAATTGAGCTACACTTGCTTCAATTGATAGACAGAGCAATCAAAATCACACTGTAACTACTGTCTCCTTCTGTTGGCTTTGGACATTGATGAGTGTAAGTTAAGCCATTATGTTTTTGAATATATGATAAATGCATGATATTCGCTCCTCACGCCACACTATCATATAATTTAATTGATAGCACGAAATACCATAAGTAACTTTTCATTTCTTATGTCTTCTCATAGAATACTTGTTCCCAAGAATAAATAGTTTTGCCATAAATAATCATACTTGTATATGATAATATAATTATTTCTGAAACACAACACTCATTTCTCATCCAAAGAAAATAATCAGTTAGCCAAAGAAAATAATTTTTTTTCATAGAAATATTTGATGATAAATTACCACCAAAAGCATGGTTATTTTGGACGAAAAAATACCTGCCATAAACACATTATGACAAGCACAATTGCATTGTAGTTCAATGTGGCATATTTATTGCATTCCTGGCTACATAAAACTTAAAACGTTTGCTTATTTGGTTTATAGGTCGTCTCGTTGTTGCATTACAAATGCAGAAGCATGCATAATACAAGTTCATAAAGAATAACTGACGAATTTAATCATAATTTTTTTCATCAAAAAATCATCGCCTGTCGTATATTTTAATTTTCTTTCGTTTATTCGTTTTGCCTTTAATATTCAAAACTTACCTCCCATTTTTTATTTTTCGTCCCAAGATTTTTTAATGACAAAATGCTTTAACAATATGTTTTGAGGGAAGAAAAACTACCCGCCAATACAAATATTGATGTTAATGTAATCATATTAGCTTGCAAGACAAGAAAACACGGAACGAACCCACCTGCTCTATGAAATCATCCAAACAAGGACCAATGGCTACGGAGTACTCACCAGGGCACTGCATGAAGACAACCAAAGCGGCGCGGCCAAAATATTGCTCACCGGATATATGAAGTATGGAACCGCCCATGACCTTGAAGCATGCGGAATAGCTCACGACTACGATGCATTCTTTTCTGAAGAGATTCTGTTTCAAGGCTCAGTAACCACATTGAGGACTACCTTTCCACAATTTCATCAAGATGACTTTAAAGAAATAATGAAAAACTTTGCATGTCAAAAAGAATTCATTGAATTCTTCGTCATCGGCAAGGGAAAGTTTTCACTTGCTTCTCAGACAATTCCACCTCTTCCATCACTCTACATTCCCAGAGCCATTTCCAACAGGATCATAATAAACCCCAGCACGTTTAAACAAAAACCTGAAGATGTATTCGTATTTAAGAACATGCAGCGCAGTCAATTGACCAATCTGGTTCGACCAAATTCTACAGCAGCATCAAGGGATCAGCTCAGGACTGTGACCTGTAACTTTATTCTTTTGGATTGCGAGAAGGACTGGGTGGAAATCCGAAGCATTTCCAAATCTCCTGCACATCTCATCAACTATGAAAAACAAAACGTTAAGAATAATGGTGGCGTGACCTATGAAGAAGCATTCATTCTAGAAGACTCGAACGGTGGCTCCAAAACTCTTTGGCAGTACAGAGACAAGCAGTCACAACACGAGAAAGTTTACGTGACTGAAGACGAGTTCCTTTTGAAAGCTGAGGAAACTGGAACGGGGTCACGGTTTTGTATTTGCGACACACCAGGAATGGGAAAGTCGTGGCTTCTCGCCAGCCTTGCCAGAAAGATTCAAAAACACCATCCTAACAGGATCATCATTTTCGTTCCCCTTGTCAAATTTGTTCAGAATTACAAACAAAAGACGCAGTTTCAGAACGGCAGTTCTGGAATTATGGATCACGTACTCGCTCATTGCACATCCACCAGTTTGGCACTGGAAATCATGAAAACTGCCATCACAAAGCAGTATTCCCGCATTGAGTGCTTCTTTGATGGACTTGACGAGGTCCCGACTGAAAACCTGGAGATGACACAAAAGATGATAAAATCTGTCACTGCGGCCGGACCGAACGTGACTGTTTATGTCACAGCAAGACCACATCTGCGTAAGGAGCTTGAAGACGCTGCTGGTGCTGTTGCCTATGATATACTTCCATTCTCGGAAGAAAATCAGGTGGAGTATCTAGTTCAATTCTGGAAAGAAAAGTTGCCAAATTCGTGTGAGTTAAATCTGACACAATTTGCTACCAAATGTACACAAAACTTAAAGACGTCACTAAGCAAGGACGAAAGGGATATAATGGGAATTCCACTTCAATGTCATCTACTAGCGCAAGTTTGTCAAGAAGATGCGCGACTTTATTCTGATCCAGCTAGAAGGCACGAAATTCCGATACTTGAATTCACGTCAGTATATGAAATGTACGCAAAGTACATTCAAATGCGGTTCGGTGCAAATAAAGGGGTCGACAAGAGTGCTGATGGCGTTCTTGATAACCGAAAGATGAAAAGTTTTCATGTGTTCAAGGCATTGCAACTTTTATTTCCTGAAATTGCAAATGCATATGCTGAATATGAACATATTATTGACATCGAACCGGTTGCAGAAATATTTTCGTTTGGGATTCTCGAGGAACGTCAGAAGGGCGGAAGCACCAGCACCGACTTCTTGCACCGCACGCTAGCAGAATTTCTTGTAGCAGAATACTTTGGCCACTTCCTGGTGAATCTTGAAGACAAACCCGAGAACGAGGAATGCTACAAAAAGATCATAACTGCTTTCTCCACTGAGGTCCTTATGTGTAGCTTAACTTTCTACGAAGATTCTGGTCAAATTGAATTCAATGGTTATTACTACCAATTTAGTAACCCTGTAATTGTCCACTTTCTCAATGAGCATCTTAAACATCACGGCCACCATAACATTCGAAGATTTCCAGCGGACGCTTTCTTCGCAGCGTTGGAACCTTTCCAATTTTACCAGATTTTGCAATCCCTAGTTTTCCACAATTGCCTTCACATATTACAACTTATTAAATCATTGCTCTTGGCTGCTGATGAGGCAACTATAACAGGCTTAAAATCCTTTCTACTCCCAACTGAACTTCCTCTGGAGGTGTCAGATTGGAAAATTCAGCCAACATATTTGTTGCTGCACACTGCCGCTGCGGTATCCAGCTTACCGCTAATGAAGGATTGCTTCCAGTTATTCCGACAGTGCTTCAACTATGACCTGGATACCATATGTGGCCAGATTCCTGCCGAGATTGAAACTACCCTTCGCATGGCAGTAATCCGAGCCGACTACGACCTGGTGGAATATCTCGTGGACAAATATTCACTGGATGAGCGCTCTTTTATCCATTACTGCACACGCAACAGCTACTTTGAAACCATGGAGAAAGTTTCATTCCGGATTCAAATTTGTGAATTATTGTTGAACAGAAACAGGGAATTGCTATATGAAAGTTTTACTGATACATACACCGGGCCACTTGCAGGACAGAAGATTCACTTGAGTCTTATGAAATATCTTATCAAACAAGGGGCGGATCTTCGGGCAACTAGAAGCACCAATTATGGAAAAACAAACTTGAATATTGTTCAGTGTGCAGGAAAATATTTGGTTTCGGAGGACTTGATTGAATTCTATCGTTTCCTCATCCAAGATTGTGACGCCGCATATCTTTTTCAAGCAAATCCTCCACACTGGGAAAACCCTCTGAAATATATTCTGCTGTTGATGCCAATTTGTGAAGTGATGCCTATTGTACAAATGCTGAAGAAATTTTCTGTATCATATGACAAGGAGATAGATGATAGAATAAATGAAGACTTGATATACTCGGCAGCTAACTCCGGGAATACTGTTAAAATATTGGCGGCTGTACGTAACTCTGGAGCAGACTACAAATGTGCAACAAAACAAGGTTATGGCATTCTCCACTTGCTTGCAGAAAAAGCAGATATTAAATGCTTCAAGTACTTTATGTCCCTCGGTCTGTCAGTCAATGAATCAGATCACAATGTACTTACACCATTATTCTACGCAATGCAAAACTCCCTATTGGGTATGGTAGAGTTCCTAATGGATAATGGAGCGGACGTATATGCTGCCGATAAAACTGGTGACACAATCTTGCATCAGGCGGCAAGGATAATTGAATCTGGTAATACATTTCACGAAATTTTCTCATTCTTGATCAAATATGCCAACTGCGCAAATTTGCTTCAATCAGTAAACTTAAGAAACGAGACCCCACTTCATACTCGATTAAGTCACACGCGGGAACTAAACATCGACACGGTGTCGCTTGTTTTAAGCAATTCTGAATCTCTTATTAACATGTTGGATAAATATGGAAACAGTCTCTTACTGTTGGCTGCTTCAGGAAGATACGATATTCGCATTTTTAAGGAGCTCCATGAAAGAGGATCCAACATTTGTCTCAAAAACAAAAGTGGTGAAGGTGTCCCTCAACTGGCAGCAGAAACGGGAAACTTAGAGTTGCTTCAGTACTATGTGCAATGCGGGCACCCTATTGACAGGGATGCCGCGGGAGAATTACTTCATTCGATCCTGTTACAAAGAGATCTATTGTTTCTCCCCGTTGCGCACTTGTCAGTAATAAAATACCTTGTGCGCAAAGGCGCTGATGTCAACTGCACTGAAATGGGTAAATATATTGCTCACTGGGCAGCGACTGAATTGTGGCCAAATGACTTTCAGGATCTGGTGCTCCTTCTGCAAGAAAAAGAAAGCACTACTCATATTTTACAACAGAGAGACGGAAACGGAAGAACACCTTTACAGTTGTTGTTAGGGCGGAGAATATCTCGAAGCGTCTCAACTGACACTGTCGAGTTGCTTCTGGATATTCAAAGGACTGACGTAAATGCCGAAGATGATGACAGGTTTAACCTTTTCCTCTCTGCGGTTGCAGGCAAACAGAGTGTGCCTGTACTTCAGACCTTGGTGAGACGTGGTGTTGATTTTCGCGCATGCAACAAATTTGGCCAAAATGCGCTTCACTTAGCTCTAACGGCAGAACGTGCATTTTCTTTAGAGATGCTGCCTACAATAACTTATTTGTGTTCCCTTGACATTAACGTGAATCAAAAGGATATGTATGGTGACACTCCAGCTGCAGTGGCGAGGAAGCATTTGAAGGTCGACGAAAGGGACTCTTACTTCCCACCTCCTGATCCTCATATTATTATGGAAATATTGTATTTATTGGAAAGGAAAAACTCTGGACGAGTGAATGTGGATGGAATGAAGATCTAAAAGGGTGGTAGTAAATAACTCACGTCAGACTATCGACAAGTAATATAAGGATGATAATATGTAAATAAATAGAAACGTAATCAAACATGAATTTGCTTGTCCTTTCATGTAAATTAAACGGCAGCACAGCCCTTATATACAGTTAGTTTTATCATGATTAAAAACATAGTTAAATTGTCTTTTAGCAGTATGGTCAGAAAAATCGTAACTTAAATTCTTTGTCATTGATTTTTTAAATCATCAGAGAAGGAATTCACGAATAAAATTATGATTATGCTTCTTTAATGGTTTGATTCACAAAAAGAGTTTGTAAAGTGTAGTAAATTCCTTCCGTGTGTACACTATTTTTATTCTTATCACTTGTTAAGATAATCGTATTGTTTCATACGGTCCATATCGTAAAATGTATTGTCAGACATTGCACTATATTTCTAGCTAGAGTTAGTAAGTGACCAAATAAAAATGTATACATACTTGACGGATACGAAATAAAAAAAATTTAAGCTACTTAATTATTTAATACCATAGGGGAAAGTTGATGTAAATATTTATATGCTTGAGACAATAAAGGCTATATGTATTATGCCAAGCCAACTTTACTCATTTCTGGATTTACGTAATTGTAATTAGGGAAGTGATCTTATGCGAAGTTTATAAATTAACACAAAAATGAAGCACGGCGTTATGCACAAAATAGTTACTTTGAAGCATCCCATGCACCCATAACACATACATTTACTATCCTCGTTGGATAATATCATATCATGTAATATGTTAAACTTGCTCAAACTCATGGACCATTTATCAGAAAACCCATAACATCATTTTGAGTATGACTTAATAATAAAATGCACATTTTGATACTGTTTACTGAAGCCAAAGCTGCGGAGCAATTGATTTGGATCATTGATATGTCAGCCACAACTGCCATTCGTTTTGCCGGAAGGAATTACTATGATTTTACTGACGGAACAACAGTTTCATATGAACTTGTTGCAATAAACTATACTTAATTTAGGAAGCCACTTTTATCATCCGAAATTAAGCCATTTGATATTGGATGATACTGCGCATAATAAATGCTTCTTGGCTCTGATGCTACTGTTGAGAAAATGAGGGACAACTTTCTGAGAAATTTGCGGCTATTTACGTCCGTGTTATCTCATACTACCAGTGATCACAAACTCTATATTAATATCCTTGTAACCACTCACTGTTAAATCATCATATGCCATTTTTCAATTTCAGAAGACTACATAAAAATACATGCTGTAATATATTGTGGTCGTGATAAGATATGGAGATGATTATTTAGCCAGCGAATTTAAAGAGTATGCTTAGCGCTGCAGCAATGGCCGTTGCCAAAGACGCGAAAAATATGCGGCGACCTCAAAAGCGTCAAAATGTGAGCAACGTAAATTGATAACAGATGTAAATACGTACCCATAAATACTAGCCCAACGATTACAGAGAACTTGACCTGGATTGTCTGGTTACAAGTCAACACCCGACCTTGCCGTGCCCGCATAACCGGCTTTGCGGTGTAAGGACCGTAACAGCTTTCTCTTCCCACTTCAAAACGTAGCAGTCAATCCACGATGACCATTTCTTACCCATAAAGACATAGTCAATAACGTACAATGTTGGATATCCACTTTCGCAAAGAAACTTTACGGTTAACAGGGATTTTCATTACAGATGCAGGACTTAAATTTTATAGCTCAAGGTAATACCCTAAAACCTATCACAGGTCAAAAGTTTTTTAACACGCCATTACGCATTCTTCTTTGTTTAAAATTATTTCCCATCACTTAACGGAAATAAATAGGATGTATAGAATTTATGAGAGTTTTCAAATTGTTGAATATTAATTACTTGCTATTTTGACAACTTCAGCATGCATTTGCGATTTCTGCATCTCACTTTAAAATTTGTAATGAGATCAGGAAAATCTTAGCAGATAGTTAATTTCTAAAACATTGTCAGCGACATTTGGAGCCCAAAATTTGTATCTCGCCTATATGAGCTTGTATTTCTATCCAATTGGTTACCTCATCTCATGAAACCGCAAATATCCAAATGTTAACCGTCTCTACCTTCCATTATATCCGTCAGTCGCTCCCATACACGGTATTGCTCCGAGAACCTCCGAAAGTCGTTTTTCTGCAAGGAAACGTATGTAATCATAGCTCGCTACGTAACTAATAACTAGCATTCCGGTTACATGATCAACCAAGATAATTATTAACGGAGTTAGATCTACTGATTACCGACAGTGCTCCTGTCTCTCGGAATTTTCAAATTTCATCGATTAGTACAATCGTTGCATTTCCTTTTCGAGTGCACAGCTCTCAAAACATTCTCCTGGACAACCCAGCGTAGAAGAAAATTTTGAACCGACTATACCGCATACACTCTCTATGCACTCTCAGCAACGTCTTTATATTCGTTATTTATCAAGTTATGTGGCTGTATTCTCACTGGGCATCGTACACAATCAATAACGTTTCAGAAGCCGTGATATACGGCGCAGCTGAATGTATAATAATATTAGATATTACGTTTACATTCGTTTATCATATTGGATGACCATTTCATTTAATGTTTGAAGATTGCAGTTCATGATGATTTGCCATTTTATATCCGTCAGTCCCATATGTCGATTTTGGTTTATGTTAAAATTGCTGGCTGGTTGCGTTGGCCGTTTCCAGCAGTAGCTTCTAATATGATACATATTCTATTCCGTAAATTTAGATTTTGGTATATCAATATATAATGGAGCATAAATTTCGCCCCAAAAATCCTACATGCATGATTTATCGATTTATACAATTATGATATCCACATCCACGCGATGCATATTCAAAACCCAGCACAAATTTTGACAAACATGTGGAATACATCTAGACCGATATCTGAAAAAGCAGATACATACATAAATAGTAGAACATATTAAGGAGGCATTAGTTTACTGGCTTTCCTGTGACTGCGACATTTAGCATGTTTTCCTGCATTACATATTGAAATCAATAATACTCTTCTCCAAAAGCAGTCTGAATTATTTATCGCTAATCTGAATTCCAACTAAAAATTGTCCAGGATTTTGCTAAGAAGACCAGTTGCCAACTGCCATCAAAATATATTACAACCTACATCCTAAAATTCCGTAAATTCTATAGCTTCAGACTTTCGTCTAAATCTCTGGGTAAATTACAAAGGTCATCTAAAATATCGTCAATAATCAGAATCAATCTGAATTTATCCCATTCAAAAGCCAAAAATGAGTCTAACCGTGGCCACCTTCCAGCTTCATCCAATCCTACAAACTTTTATCGCCTTCCCATACCAAGTCCCGAGCTCTCAAAAAGTTCTCCTGGACAATCCAGCGTACTTACGCAAGTGGCCCAAGAGCTACCGTTTATTTTCTCTAGGCACCATTGCCATCTTCTTTCCACTTGTTTTATCTCGTTTGGCCTGGCTCTTTTTCCATTGGGATTCATACACGACTAGCAACACGACAGAAGCGACAATCTATGGTGTGGCAGCATGTGCAATTACTATAGCAAGTACAAGCACATATGTCGTCATTAGGCACCACAAATTGTGTCAATACATTGTCAACCAGCAGTCATCATTATTTACGGAAATAGAGATGGGAAGCACGTCTCACTTCTCCTTCCTCTGTGCCTATGGTTGTGCCGGATTTGGACTTTTCGTTTCGTTTGCAATCATGATCATCCCTTTTGCGGTATCATTTCTGCCTCTCCAATCACTCTTTGGCTCGCATTTGATCGTTAAGGTTATTGAGGGTCTCGTGTATGCATCGGCTGGGGCATACGTCACGGCTTACTTCGAATCGCTTTTGGGATTGATGTGCTTCGTATGCGGAGAAAGATTGATTACATATTCTAGGCAGCTTCACTCGCAACAACGGCCAACTCGAAACAATTACTTTTTACGAATTATTACACTCGTCAAGTTCCTTCGTTGCTACAGACGTCACCAAATTGTTCGAATGCATCTCACAATTTTGTCGCACATTCTGCAGGACTTTCTGACGATTTCTGCATTTGTGGGCGTTCTCTTGGCGTCCTGTACTGGCTACGGCACGTTCCGATTGTATGATCAACTAAACATGCCGCTTTACTTGCTTATACCTTTGGGAACAATAACCGCGTCTGTATTGGTCATGATTCTGACTCACATGGCGAGTCAAATCAATAAAAATGGAAACATTTTTAAACAACATTGGAAGGAATGTGTAGGCCGCAATGCAGCTGCGAGGAGGCTATTAAGGGCATCGCCGCCAATTGGCTTCGTACTAGGACCTTATGGTTGGGTACAGGAAAACTTGGATTGTCAATTTGTGACGATATTGCTAACAATGTTGTAAATTTACTATTGCTTATCTAAGTCGCAAATTTGCAAGCAAGGGATCAGAATTCGTTTAACCTTCAAGTTGCAAAAATGGCTAATAAATCTAACGCAACCGCAACTTTCTCTCTAATTTCTGCATTATTGATTATTTTCTCATTCATCGCTTATGAGCCCACCTTAAAGTTTACATTATTTCTTGTTTGGTAAAATGTTGTTGGAGCAATAATCTTAGACGCTAAAATTGTTCTGCTGTCGACTTTATATTTTCCGACTGTAATATTAAATGGAGTTAATTAAATGTTATGTTGCTCGCAGGCACCTTGAAATACCACTACAATAATATGTATAACAGTATATTGGTACCTAACTGGCCATAGTGGCTTTCTTAGTTACGGCTACATGTATTCAACTTTTAAGAAGGCAATTTTTTCGCACAAGACAACATGATTGAAATTATAAATGCAAGCGACACAAAACAGCGTATAGAAAAACAATGAAGTAAAAACTACCATGTCATTCGTTAATTACTAGAGTTGTCATCGATATGCGGTGTTCATTGTCTCGTGCTCTGAAATTATTTACCTCTCCTATGTGCTCTTATATTTCATTTCATTTGGTTAGCTCATGAAACCGCAAGTTGTGAAGTGTCAGCTGTCTATCCCTACCATAGCGTCCGCCAGTCCCATATGTTGGTTTTGGTTTATACTAAAATACTTCTTGGCACATCTTTTGTCAATATCGTCCGATTAAATATGTTGAAAACAATTTGAAAGCTCCGTTTCAAAGTTACAGACGCGCATTAACTTGGGTAGAAGTTAAAGCTTTTAAAAATGCTTAATCCTTGGAATTCTAGAGTTTGTCGTATTTTGCGGGAGCTGCTATTATGATACATATTCTATTCCGTAAATTTCCATTTCCGCATATTAATATTTAATGCATTCTAAATTCCGCTTACAAAACCTAACATCCATAACAACGTCTAATGCTCCAGTAGAGTCTGCTATCGTAATTCTTTGGTTACGTATTGTAGCCACTCAAGCCCCTGATTTATTGATTATAGAATGCTTATATGCACGGGATGCATATATGTAACCCATCGCAAATTTTGATAAACACATAAAATACAGTTAAAATTATATCTAAAAAACTAAATGTATGGAAAAACATATTATGGAAGCATGAGTTTCCTTGCTTTCGTCCAGGTTCTAGTATGTTATCCCGCATTACATATTGAAATCAATAATGTTTTGCTCCAAAGCCATCTGAATAATTTATCGCTACGGAATTCTCGCTAAAGTAAAAATTTTGTTCCAGGATTTTGAAAAACAAAACATTAGTTGCGATTACCATCAGAAGCCACTCCATGTTGCATTACCAAATTCCGTAAATTCAGATTTTCATCTAAATTTCTGGTTACATACAAAGCGCATCTGGAACATTTCCAGTAATCACAATAAGTTCACTTTTAATTTGTCCCATTCCAAAGCCGACAATGGTTTTCACTGTTGCCATCTTTCAAGTACTCTCGCTTCTTCAAAAGCTTGTCGCTTTACCATACCAAGTTCAAGGCTCCCAAAGAGTTCTCCTTGACAATCCAGCGTATATGAGAAAATGGCCCAGGAGATACCGCATCTTTTCACTGTGCGTCATAGCCATATTCTTTCCACTTGTTGTTGGTCGCGTAATATGGCTCTCTTTCCACTGGAAGTCCTACACGAGTAGCCACATGTCAGAAGCTGCGATCTACGGGGTGGCAGCATGCGCAATTACAATGGCGAGTACAAGCACCTATGTTCTGATAAGACACCACAAACTCTGTCAATATCTTGTCAACCAACGAACACCGTTATTTACGGAAGTAGAGTCTAATGGCGCATCACCCCTATCGTTCCTCTTCGTTTACGGTGCTGCAGGATTTGGACTTTTCGTTCCGATTGCAGTCATGCTCATCCCGTTTGCGGTGCATTTTCTACCACTCCAATTATTCTTCGGTACACATTTAATAGTTAGGATTAATGAGGGTCTTGTCTACTCATCGGCTGGTGCGTACGTCACCGCATACGTTTCATCGATTGTGGGATTGATGTGTCTTGTGTGCGGTGAAAGATTGATAACCTATTCGACTCAGCTTCACTTTCACCGGCATCCACATCAAAATAATAATTTGTTTCGAATGATTCCACTGGTCAGGTTTTTTCGGTGCCACAGACGTCATCAAATTGTTCGAATGCATCTCACAATTTTGTCTCAACTTGTCCAGTCATTTCTAACGCTGTCGGCATTTCTGAGCGTTCTCTTGGCATCCTGCACAGGTTACGGCACGTTCCAACTATATGATCAATTCGGTATGCCACTTTACTTGCTGATGCCTTTAGGAACGATAACGGTCGCTGTGTTGATCATGATTCTCACATACATGGCGAGTCAAATCAATAAAAATGGAAACGTATTTGAAAAATTCTGGAAGGGTTGTGTAAGCGGTAATGCCATTGAGAGAAGGTGTCTGAAAGCATCTCCACCCATTGGTTTCTTACTAGGTCCTTATGGATTGGGCACGGGAATACTTGGATTGTCTATTTGTGACGATATTGTTGACAATATCATAAATTTGCTTTTGCTTTACTAAACCAAGCTATAATATATATGTATGTAGTGTGCCATGTTAATATTTACATAAATTTACTTTGAAAACAATATATAATGTTCCATCTCCGACACTTATTTCACATCGGCGAATTAACTGTCATTTCATTCGGAAAATATGTTGATTTTCATTAATTGATTATGGGAGTCGTTCGTGTTGTTGTAGCAGCCCTCTCCATCAATAATTATTGTACTAAATGTGATGGTATTTTAATACGAAAACTTTAAAATGTCTGCGGAATACAATTTTGGTTTCATCATTTTGGGTGATCATTTCATATAATATTTGAAGATTGTAACTCCTCATGATATTCCGTTTTTGCATTTTAATTCCAATATTTAAATGGATCAGGAAACCTATGCAATGTGTGATTTTTTACATCATTTTCAGCAATATTTGTTGCCCAAAAATTAGTGTCTCGCCTATATGGTCATGTATTTCTATCCACCTGGTTACCTCAAGTTACCGTAAATAACGACGTGTCAACCCTCTCTACCAAGTGGATTTTGGCTTACCTTAATACGGTTGGTTGGCAGCGTTGGTCGTTTCCAGAGAGAGCTGATAATATTATATACATTTTCTATTCCGTAAATTTTAATTTCAGCATATCAATATTTCATGCAGAATAAATTCCACTTATAAAACCCAACATCCATAACAACGTCTATTACCCCACGAGAGTCTGCTCTCGTAATTCTTTGGTTACGTATTGTAGCCATTTCAAAGCAAGATTTATCGATTAATACAATTCTTATATCTGTATGTACGGTATACATATACGTAACCCAACACAAAATTTGTCAAGCATTTAAAATACATTTACAATTATACCAAAAACTAAATGTATAATAAAACATAGTAAGGAAGCATGGGTTTATTGGCTTGCCGCCGACTTCTAGTATGGTTTTTCGCATTACATATTCAAATCAATAAAGCTTTGCTCCAAAGCGGTAATGTCCAGTCCACACTTTAATTACGAATTAACGGTAAAACTTTTTACTCATTTCGGAATTTCCTTTATGATATTTCGTAAATCTATCTTACAGAGAGGTGATCGTAAAACTGGATAGGTGATGTAAATCGGCGCATTCAAATTTTGCACGTCCTTCCGTAAATTGGTGTAACGCCATCTATATTTAATTACGCTTCTGACAATATGATCAACTAGATTTGCTGTTTTGCTGTCTGCCTTCTGCAGCACCATGCATTGCTGTATTTATATTAGTTATGACACTCATCGCTAGCCAGTTAAACAAGAAAGGGAGGAAATTTGTCCTTGCACTAGATCATTATGGGCTAGACTCTTACAAACTTTTGGTGAACATTTGTGAATTACTTTTAATCAATTAACTTTTATGTCAGTCGTAAAGTTCCGCCAAACGCTTCTGTTTAAATCAAGATTAACCGTGTGGTAATAACTCACCGATATATAATGAAATGCACTTTTTAGACAAATGAAATTCAAAAAATGCTTTTATAACCCTTGATTTTAACGGATATACATATACAAATGTACATGTGAATCATAATAACGTGTTTTAACTTTTAACTTTTGAACAATAATCTAATTTTTCCAACTACAATATTTTGCATTTGGACTTTTGGTACGACTTCAAACCCAAATCTATTTACTCAACTGAAAATCTCTACCCAATTTGTTTCTAGTGTTCTTTGTAACCTACTGTCACACCCAACACAACAATAACAACATTCAATGCCCATTCCATCCAACCGTAACAAGAAACGGCGCGACGTTGAAGAAATCGTAGTACGACGTCTCATCACAACATATTATTGCAGCATACAAGTTAAAAATGATTTATGTATGAAATTCATAAGTAGATAAACGGTACAAAAGGTATTTTATTTAGGCTGCTGTGTAAATATAAATCCATTACATTGGAAATGTAAATCTGGGAATAGAAATATGCGCTAGGTATGTACATGTATGCGTTGATTGATTTGGCTAGCATTTGCTTCTCGAATTGCACTATTCCGACCAAGCCCAATGACGAAAGTCAATAAATCCCATAATTTTAACTTATTATTACAAAATATAACAACTGTCCAATTCCTCACAATTGGTTAAACATTGCATGCATATATGATTTTCGTCGTAGTTCGTGCTTAATTAAATAATACAATTTATAATATAAAATGTTTTTGTTCTTGCTTTCATGTAGATACAAATGAACGCAAATTCGATTATTCAACTCATGGTTGAATAAGTTCGGATTATTCCTGAGTCTGGATTTCGGCATATATGAATATTTAATGAAAAATGAAATTCGGCTCCAAAAAATAACTTACATCGAATTTGCACTATCACATTGTCTTCCGGTTTCATAATGCTTTTGGTTAAATATAATGGTCAATCCAGTGGACAGGTTATCGATTGGTATGATTTGCTTAGTTTTGAATTGCACACAATCAATCACAAATTTTACCGGTAGTTAAATAGGATACTCTTAAAGTTATAAACTTTAAACAATAAATCTACATAAAATATTATAAAATATCGGTATAACATTTTTGACTCTGGCTTCCGGGTTGACTTTTCCTCATTACAACTCAACACGAACTTCTGTCAGAGTGCTTTGAATTATTTTGTATTCACTACTTTGGAATTGCGCTTAAAACAAAACTGTTCAAGTATTTAAAAAAAGTTGCCGACTGTCGACGATCAAACATATACTTTAATTTCGAGCCATTAAGCAACAGTTTCTTAGATACAATTTTTTAAAGCAGCATTTTAATCCAAAAAATTGTATGCTCTTATATGTCAGCTTGAATAATTTATTATCGGTTTGAATTACACGAATAGACAATCCCATCGATTTTTTAGCCTTTTAGTCGCTCACTATCCATCTCTCCTGTTACTTCTACAAGTATTCCGCTACTCCACGAATTGTGAATCCGGAAGCAATATTCATGCTGACGTGCAGAAACTCCTGTTAACAATACCATAGAAATTTCCGAGACTTTGATTAATTTTATTCGAACAGAATCTCTTTAAAGCAAATAATGACTTTAGCAGTGACTCTCTTCAAGCTGCACCGACTATTCCAACAACTTGTAGCTTTCCCATATCAGGCACACAGCTCTGAACAGATTTTCCTAAGCAACCCAGCATTCCCAAAACCATGGCACAAACGGCATCGCATCTATTACCTGTTCAGCATAACCTTCCTTTTCCTTACCTTCCTCTATCGACTGATATGGTTGTTCTTCCATTGGAAATCTTACACGGCTCATCACATTGAAGAAGGGGTCATCTACGGCGCTGGATTATGTACAATGATTCTGGGCGCCACGAGCACATATGTCATCTTTACTCGCTACAAATTGTGCCAATATCTTGTCAACCAGCGATCAATATTATTTGCTAAAATTGATACCAGTAACATTTCTACACTTTCTGGCCTATTTGTTTACGGCCTTGCAGGATTTGCTCTCTGTGTTCCTCTGTCAATCATGATCCTACCATTTGCAGTTGGATTCCTCCCACTCCAGCTAGCTTTCGGAGAGCATTTGGTTGTCAAGTTTGTTGAGTCGCTTTTGTTTGGATCCACGACAATATACGCTGATGCATATTTTGCATCAGCTTTTGTTGTGTGCGTCGTATGCGGAGAACGACTCTACATTTATTCAAATCAGCTTCACCTTCAGAAATACGCAAGAGGTTGCAGCCAACGCAACATATCATTGACCCAATTTCTCACCTACTACAAACGTCATCAAATTGTTCAAATGCAACTTACGTTGGCGACCGAAATTGCTCAGCTTTTTATGACGGTTGGCGCCTTTGTGAGCGTTCTATTGGCATCCTGTACAGGCTACTGTGCATTTAAGCTGCACAAGCAGGTCAATATCCTGTTTTATTTGCTAATGCCGTCGACGACTGCCATCATCGCTGTGAGCGTGTTGATGTTTACGCACATGCTTGGCCACGTACACAAGAATGGAGAGATATTTGGACAGTTTTGGAAGGGATATGTTCAGAAGAGTGCTGTAGCGAGGAGGATTCTCAAGGCTATCCCGTCAATTGGATTCATTTTGGGTCCATATGGCTTGGCAGCTGAGAAACTTGGCATATCCATTTGTGATGACATTGCAATCAACACCCTCACCTTGCTTCTACTCAGCTAAATTTTATGTCGCCAATAAGTTTTCGTTTCTCAAAACTACTTATATACGTAGGGATTATCAGAAATGGTGAATAGGCTTTGTTGTGCTGTCATTTCACAACCATCCAACACATTCATTCAGAATTTTACATGTGGTTTCCCTGGGCCCTTATACATATTTTCCACCACTACTCGAGCGCCTACCTGCCTCTGGAGATAATTGGTGGGCATCGGTGTGCAGTACATGAAATTGCGCTTTTTTGGTATGTTCTTTTAAACGGGGCTGTAAACTTAGCGGCATCTATTGTATTGGTTGTTTCGTTGAATGGTTTACATAAGAATGAATATACCTTTCATCCCCAATCAAAATTTTCACAAAAGAAGCACCTTTTCGCCCATTTGGAAATGGGTGGTATTTTGCAAATTGTGTTGCATTAGAAATTTGCTTCATCGTCAGGGGTCACTTCGGGAATTCAACCATGACGGAGAAACTGCATTACCAAAACGAACCGCAAAGGTTACTCATACTACCGTAATATCTATGTGCACCACATATGCAATATGTCGCCATGGGATCGCCCGTGTTCCCCGTCTACAGCATTAACATTGGCTACATGTCTATCGTCAGTAGCACTTTGAGGTTGTCAAAGACTAAGTCTATTTTGAAGCGATATGTCACCAATTTTATAATGATGACACGACTGAACGATACCTGATGTAACGAAAAATGCAACTTCACTTTTTCACTATTAACTTGTTTAGAAAAAAACATGTTCGTCTATATTACCAGCCATAGCTCGAGAAAGCAGGTGGCTATTATTGCAAGTAGGCCGTCATTAGATAGCCCTATTATTCATCTATCCGACGAAATGTCGGATACCTTACACAAGCAAGTATTCTTATAAATCTGGCTTCTCAAAATCTATTCAACATTTCTGATAATCTCTGCGTATATATACATTTGTAAATGCTTTCTCTTGTGAAGTACATGTAATGCAAAGGTCTAATATAAGCTTTACTGCGACTTTATTTTAACAGTAATAATCGATAATAAAATAATGCTAGAAAAAACTATTCGTTACAAAATCAAGTAAAATATGTTAAAATGTAAATTCGTCTTTTTTTAAAAAAAAGCATTGCTACTGAAGATTGATTTTCCTTGAATATGATAATAAGTATGCTTTCGCATATAGTAATGGCGCCAATTATATGCATGCTACAATTCTAACAGTTTCGAATACGTGTTGGAATATTTAATTATTCATCAACAGGATGCTGATCAATACAATTCGCCCTTAGCAAAGGCGCAAGAGTTAAAATCTGAACCCCGGATCATAATTTCCTCACGACACATTCTAGACGGTCTGCCAACCTGCAATTAAGTTTATCCAAAATTGGGGTATGTACATAAAGACTTGTTGACTTTCAAACTTGCCAATTATGCAGTTTATTACTTTGGCAGCAAATTTAAAGAGTATGCTGGCACGGCAGCAATATTCTTACCAAAGACGCGACAAATATGCCTCGACCGCAAAACATGCATAATTCATTGTTTTTTTCAAACATTATAATTTTCACGTTTCATTTCCGTAACCAATTTAAAACAACAAAACACGGTTCAATTCTCGATTAGATCGACAACATACTCAACAAGTAATATTAAACAAGGTTTGATACACGTGTTAACCCGGCTAACCCAACTTTGTTCATTTTTGGCCCAGGATAGTCGCCGTATTGATCGGTTTGGTCTGTGAATGTTAAATTAATGTCTTGTTTACAGTTTACAATTATGCTATCCCGTAAACTTTCTAAATAGTTTACTATTATCTCTGTATCAAATATGCCAAATGTGCTTGCTGGCTGATCTTTTCATATACTCACCATATTTTGTTCGGAATTTGGATATAAAGGATGACCAGGGGACAGTAATATCTGGGTGGAAACGATAATCACGATTGATAAGCACAATGAAGTTATTATAAGATTCGTGTTATGCTTCTTCACTCAGAGTTACATTACAATCGAGTATAAGAGTTGCAATATGTAGTTAAGAGAATTACATTCATCAAGTATGTAGTTTGGAAGGCCAGGATTGTAAAATTACAGTTTTTTAAAATAGAGGGTTGGTATCATGAACGAGCGTTATGCAAAGTAGATACGAGTCAAACGCAAGAATAAAGTGAGATATTCCAATACAAGATAGTGGAATTTATGTGATATTGTATGCTCTCAATTAACATGGGTATCCAACTGTCGAAAATAACAGTTTTGGATATGGGACACACTAGCCGTTTTTATTATATTTATTAATATGTAATCATTTCATAATTGTTTTATGTATTGTATGCTATTTAAGATATAAAAAGAGTTGAAATGCTGGAGCAGTTTACCAACAACAAAATACCACACCATCACCATGAACAATCTAGTACATGTCAACTTTAAAGCTGTAAGTTGTTAGAAAGTACAACTTCCGGCACATGCCCAGCACTTGCCACATTGCGAGTCGCTGCTACAGCTTACATAGTCGAAATCCTGTGAGTATCCTCGAGTTGTGTAACACCACTCTTTGCCAAGTCCAATGACATTGCATGCAGCCCAGCAATATCCCCGGTAGCATCCATACCTTTTTGCACATCCATCGTCTCGTTTCAATGAGTAACGGGGAACGAAATCATTACGAGGTTCTCGCTTTATCCTGTAACAATAAAATAATAAATAGCATATGATATTGCATTGTTCAATTTAAAACGTTAATGCTTGTCAGGTAATCAAGAACGTATACCTCGCAGATAGAGCTCCAATCCCAAAGCAGATGAACCAGACCAACATAACGAGCTTCAGTGATAGCCTCATCATATTGCCTGTCTTACAGTAATTGTTGTAGGAAACGCAGAAATAATTTCAAACAAAAGTTGGGAACAAAAAGTATGCCGCATGAACCGTTGTACTGGAAAATGCTCTGGACAACTTTTTTTTGACTAATGCTGTCTTTACTTCTTTCAGCATTTTATATGCTCTTATGCATATCTCTAATTTCCAAGATATCAATAGACTGTCCACAATTCCAGTAAATATTTGTTTTCACTCAGCTTACTCGGTAACGCCAGGTGAGAATGCGTTTTCCTGTATTTACCTAAACATTCCTCATCCGTGCAGGTAAATGAGGTGACCTGAATTAGCATTGCTTAGCCAAGCATGCATGAATGTGTTTACTTATGCAACCAGAAAACCAGTACGCAAGCTAGAGAGCAAATGAAATGGAAATTTTATTGATATAACGAAGATATGAAATGACTCGCTTCAACATATTTGCTGTAGTTCGTTTGGAGAATGGCGAAATTAAATAAATGTTTTTCGTTATGCATTGTTGAGTTTTGATGACCGTGTTTCACGCCCATCCTTGTTTTTAAGATAGTGAAAGTACACTAAACAGCAAAGCCTAAAACAAATCTTGTATCGATTAACCGGTAGTCACAAACATGTTGCTCAGCACGACCACAATAGGCAGTTATCACGGATATTTGATCTGGTAGCATTGATTGACGGTTTTGTAGTGATTTTCACTGGACAACTTATGAAACACTCCAAACAAAAAAGGCCCACTTTTAACCAAGTTTTGTTTAGTGAGCACGATGATCTCATAAAAGCTTGCATGCATATTTCCATCTCATTTCTGAATCTAATTTAAAAGACATGATGACATGAATCTAGACCGGCCAGCACCAAGAATGTATTCAACATATGCGTGTAGCGTAGCGCAATATAAATTACACTTTATTAACCCGGTGGATGACCCAATTTTATTCATTTTTGAAGTCGAATAATTGCTCTGGCCTTCTTTGGCGGTGAACGTCAAATTTATGTCTCATTTATCATTTAATAATAAACCAGGTATGCTGTTCCGTAAATAGTTTACTTCAATGACTGAATGTATTATCGCAATTGTTCTTGCTCACAGCGCAATAGTTTCCAACCGCTTACCAGTCGTTTAATATACTCCAAATATATACATTGTTCAATTATCTCTTCTACACCCAACTGGAAATTTTCCATTCCATCACAGTCTATGCGAGGTCAATACGGTGTTTGTTTGCATTAAATTATCATCATGCTTTGTAAACAAGAGTTGTTTAAAAGTGGGTCGCATTTGTGTGGAGTTTTTTGTAGGTGTCCAGTGTAAACTACGGAAAATCGTGAATCAATATTAACATATCAAATATCAGTGACAACTGCTCACGTAACTATGTAAAAAAATAAGTCTGTGACTGCCTTCTTAATGGTAAAAGAGTGGCTTCAGGATATTCAGCTCAACGTACCCCTGTTAATACCTTTAAAAGTAAACTCGGTTTGAAACACAAAACGGTCTTCAAACGTAAATAAAGTATAACGAAAACATTTATTTAAATTTTGCATTTCTCCGAATTTTCTGGACCAAATATGCGGAAGCGAGCCATTATATATCTTGTTATAAAAAAGTCAATTCTATTTGCTTTCTGGCATGTTTGCTGGTTTTTTGGTTACAGAGGTAAATACATTCATATTAAGACATGTTTATTGAGGTAACCTCATTTACCTACACGGATAAGGAACGTTTAGGTAAACATGCCAAAACGAATTCTCAGTTGGAGCTAGAGAGTAAATCGATTTCACAAAAATATTTCCGTGAATATGGGACAGTCTCCAGGTATCTTGGAAACTAGAGACGAACATGCGACCATATATAAAGCTGAAAGAAGCAAAGACCGTTTTATTCACAAAAGCGTTCCACAGGATTTCGCAGTACAACGGTTCGCGCAGCATACCATTTGTTTCCAGCTATTCATTGAGATTATTTCTACTGTCGTTTCCGAAGATACTTACTTGAAGACAGGCAATATGATGAGGATGTCACTGAAGCTCGTTATTTTGGTCTGCTTCATCTGCTTCGGGATTGGAGCTCAATCTGCCAGGTATACGTTCACGGTTGTCTTACAAGAAGTAGTTGTAAATTAACAAAAACTTAAATTATTATTTAATTATTAAAGGGTAGAGTGTCCTGTCAAATATCGAGATTCATCGGGCGGATATATCGTGGAATATGCAAGTGAGCATGGGTGTCACCGGGGATATTGCTGGGCTGAATGCAGGGGCTTTGGAATTAGCGGAGAATGGTGTTACACGACTCGAGGCCGCTCACAGGATTATGACTATGTAGGTTGCAGCAGCGACTCGGAATGCGATGGGTGCTGGGCATGTGCCGGAAGTTGTACTCTTTAACATTTTCGTCTTTAAAGTTGACATGCACAAGGTTGTTCGTGATGGTGTGGAGTTTTTTCTGGTAACATGCGTTATGATCGTGAGATATAATTAGGATACATTTTAAATTACTATGGTTATTCTGTTAATACAGTTAGTGATCAACTCAGCATATTTATGTTTAGTTTTATAATTTGATACTTTATCTAATGATATGATAAGTAACAGGATGACGCATGTACTATCGGAGCCATTTATGTCCATAAAGAATTCATTATTACTATTACATAAAACACAAGATACAACTATTGCTAATAAGGAAGAATTTGGTGTTGACGTTTGAGTTATTTATTTCTATTCTTCACCTGACATAAAGGTATATTTTATATTGTATTACATTGAACTATTTTTGTTTTCTTCAAACACGCTTTTCTGCCACGCAGGCAACATTTCCCAGCATTAACCTAAAACTCCGATTGCTTAAACAAACATATCCAATGACATTACAAGTAGCAATGTCTGTAACGCAGCTAACATTTTGAAAATGCAAATTTAGGAAACTGGACAAGCGCTACGATTACCACATCACTACTTTAAGATTGATTACGGCATGATACGATGCGACAATAGAACTTTTAGAACACATTTACACAATACTATGGAATCACATTCTATACCAATGCTTTCTCTAATATACGTATTCGCTACCTGCAGATTTTCTTTAAATGATAATGACATTTTCGGAGTGATAAGCAGTGTTTCTTCTAACATCAGGACCATCCCTGTCACTGGCGCCCTCCATTCATGCAATCCCATCAAGCTCCCAAATATTCCTGCCTGCATTGACCCCGCGCTTGACGACACTTGTCACCAAATTTTGTTCGCACGCATCGCTATTTTTGCGAAAAGTGAACGTATATGTTCATACAGAAACATATTAAATCTTTATTCCGTCCAAAATTATCCCATTTAACCGGACCGTTTTTTCGGTAGCCTTAAACTTTTTGTCGACTTTGGACTCCTTTTCTTGTAGATTTTGTTTTCTACCCTTCGTTCACCATTCCATCGTGACCTTGAGGGATACGGGAGCCTGATATAATGATGGTGATTTAACCCACATACGAAAATATTAAGCAATTAGGGAGCGAGTTTTCACAGTAACCAATGGCAGTGTGACAATTGTGTTAATTATTCTAAAGCCTTTGTTGTTTTTCCAACAACGCGAGGATGAAGTGTGACAAAAGAATTTAGAAAGTAAACATATTGGAAACAAATGTTTTATTGTTAGTAATTTGCGTCTTGTACTATGCGTCTTCAATTCTATATATGTTCAATCAATTTGCATCTGGCGAGGAGAAAATTTAAGACTGCTGCGAGGATTGCTTTTGCCTTTGTTGGTCCTTAGTGGCGGCATGTTTGCCACCACCTCCTGGAGTGCACTCGGTTGCCTAAATATGACAATTATCCCATATAATTTCCCACATCATATTTGTCGTAAGAAACTTGGAAATACATTGTAATGCAAAGCATTTACATATAATTAAGCTGTGAAAATGTATGTTAAACTTTTCGGGTCTTACGCCGAAAGAAATTTGGGACTGTCACAAAAATGTACTGCACATTATGACGTTTATTTAAACTTACCATAATTTGGAGGGTGGTCAGAAATATGAAGGAAAGAGGGAGTGATAAAAGCCACTTCATGATGTTTCAATAGGATCCAACGAACTTAAAGTTTTCAAATTGCCAAGAAATACTAACAGAAATTGTGGCGTAAACTACTACTCCGGACACGTGATGTTGACGATGTAGTGAATGATACGGAAAAATGTTCAATATCAAATGTAGAGTGAGTTGTAATAACGCAGAAGTTTAATGTTGTAACTTGAAAGCAAACGTGATGTATGGCTCTGCTTGTGGTCTTGAAATTAATGAACCTATTTCAATTGAAGCAGATATCATACGGCACAGAGGCATAATATCATGGTACAATGTAATCGCATGGGGAGAATTGACGCCGATAATTTTTTATGAACATTATTTCCGGTATAATAATCATGGGTATATTGCTTCGCAAACAACCTATTGTTCGTTTTCTACGCCAAACGTACTACGAGCTATTACTATTACCTATTACATTTACTTCGTAAAATATAATATGCCTATATGTGTTATTTTTTGCTGTAAGGAAAATCGTGTTTCGGGTGGCATAAAAGAATAAGAAATTTTGATGCCGACACGGTTAGCCGGAAATTACCTGGACTCTGTAAGTTACTAGGTGGATTGGTCGATTGGCATGGCGAACAGATTGGCTCATGCATTGGAGGTAATTAGAGTTATCATGGACCTGTCAAGTATCCTGAAGACCTGAAAGTCTATGCGCCTCCAAACTACTGTACTGTGGAAATAAATGGCTTGTTTGGGTCACTGTTGTCAAGTGGATCTGTGATAACGCTTTGGGGTTGTTTTTACTTTTGTTGAAATATGATGCTACTAGCGATATGTTGTAGGATGCATTTGTTACTTTTAATCTACTGTTTAAATCGTTCCGTTCCATTGCTGACAATTTTAAATTGATTCCAGTCCCCGCTTATAGTTTATGTGGCATAATTAAAATTGAAATATTTATCATTTAATGCGTTTTTGACGTATTTGAGTCATTTCCAAGATTTTGGAATTCGACACCATCAAATGATTTTTCGAGCGTCATCAGTCACCTGTTGGTGTTTAGATTAATTTTCCGCGAAGTCCACTTTGGTTTGTATGAAGTCATCCGCCGCGACTAAAATTCACAAACTGTACATATGGGCGATTTCGAGATGAATTGGAGTGTTTGGGATCATGATAAGCACCGTAAGATAAATATCCGTTAATCGCTTGCGTACAAAAAAGACTCAAACATTTTATAATAATATGTATAAGGCTGAAGCCGTTGAAAGGACCACGCAAGCTTTGACGAAGAAATCTAATAAAGTTGATACATATCACTGCTAGCTGAATTTTGAATAGCTGGTTGCACGTTAGTCTAATACGTTGATAACTTTTATATATACGTTTATTGGGTAGAATTTGTTAAACGTCACGAATAGAGACGAATGCTAGCAGCTTCATCTTGCAAATAAAAAAATGGTCTTATTTTGGGCACTATATATCAGCAACTCTTTTGAATTCCGAACGTTTTGTCAAATATTTCAGGACTAAGAATCCTGTTGCTGTGTTATTATAGTACTCACAAAATAGAGGTCAAAATATATCAAAAACGTGCTTTATAAAATTGACTGTACAATCTACAATTTTAATGATAGAAGGCCAAACGTCTTTGCATCGTAATCAGAACATTATCTAGGTAGGAGTTGCTTTAGATTTTCAAATTTGAACCTATAACCTTAAATTTCTCACAGTGCCCCAAGTACTGGAGGCAAGGTCAATGAAATTCACCAGAGATGAAGGGCTTGGAACATCACATGGAACAGAGAAAACTGCAACTGGAAAATATGAGAGGAAAGCAAAATGTTGCATTTACAACTGGACTGCCACCGGTAACGTTTCATCATTTAATACGACTTTTACTCTTATTAATTTTAATTTAAGTATACGAGTTTTAATTTAATTAATTTACGATTGTAATTTACATTTTTGTCATATTAATGATTAAGGAAGGAAGAGATTCCGCAGAAAGTCGCTTCAGTCACCGCTGACTGTTTGGAGGATCATTTAACGTCAAACTACAATATAAACAAAACTTTAAAAAATACGCGTGTATCCAGTTACCTGTTGTTATTTTGCCATACGTTAGGTACTGTTTTGAATGAGAAATTGAGGTTGTCCTTTACAAAATCCAAGATAAGATTGTCCAATTCAGGATATTCATCATGTACGTTTTTCAATTGCAAAGTTGGTCTTGGCTGACGTCAATCAGAAGTACATATTTATTAGCCAGTTCCGACTGGATAGATACGGTGTCATTATTGTGTTCTGCTTATTGTGATGCTGGCAAGTACTTGGAAGTATGCTGTGCGGAGAAAGTGCTGGGTTAAGTACCATGCAAACGGCTGTATACCAATAATTTATGTTGGCTGCTACAATGTCTACATGAGAATTTAATATTTAGAATATGAATGACCAAAGTGAGAATTGATGTGATGCATCTTGTAAATATGATGATGGTGGCGGCTGGTCGCTACACGACTTTTCACACACATGCACGATTCAGTAAAGTTTGCAGTTATGTCCGTTTATTACACGACGTGCCTTGTCATGTCATTCCTAGCCCATCCAAATAAATAAAAAGTATTTTGCGGTATCCACCAGTTCATCACATAATAATACATATAGTAATATAAATATTCATATCTAAATAATTTGTAATACAAGGAGGAACAATGAGAATTTTTTTCTAGATATTCTTCTTACGTAGGGATTATCAGAAATGGTGAATAGACTTTGATTCGCTGTCATTTTACAACCATTTATCACCTAGAGTCAATTTTTTATTATAGATTCCCTGGACCCTTGTACATATTTTCCACCAACAATCGGGTCCCTAGCTGCTAATGGGGAGGAATGGTAGGCATCGATGTGCAAGTCATGAACTTGCACTTTTTCCGCTTTTTTTCGGTATAGCCTTTTAAACGAGGCTGTAAACTTAGCGGTATCAATTGTAGTGGTTGTTTCTTCGAATGTTTTACATTAGGATGAATATATCTTTCATTCCCAATTACAATTTTCATCCAGTAAACACTCTCCGTCCTTTGGGAGAATGGCGGTATTTTGCCGATTTGGTTGCATTCCAAATTTCCTACTTTTTCAGCGATCACTTCAGAAATTGAACCAGGACGGCCAAAGTACATTACCAAGTTGAACTGCAAATATACCCACACTCAGGTTATTCTTATGTGGACCATATCTGCAATTTATCGCAATAGAATCGTCCGTCTTTCCCGTGTACATCATCAACATTGGCAACATGTCCTTCGTCCGTAGCGCTTTGAGGTTGTCGAGCACTCGGTCTGTTTGGAAGTTATTGGTCACAAATTTTAATATGCTGACACAACGGAGAGATACCTGATCGGTTTGGCAACCTGACTATACCAGCTATTTCTATTTCGTTATCTATTAAGGCATAGAAATCACCATTCGAAAAATGTAAGGTCATTTTTTCACTAATGTCTTGCTTAGAAAAAAGCATGTTCGTTCATATTTCCAGCTCTAGCTCAATAAGGCAAGGGCCTGCTACTGCGTGCAGACCGTCATTAGAAAGCCCTGGTATTTCTCTATCCGATGATATGAGTGTTAGCTTACACAAGCTAGTCCTCTTAAAACTATGCCTTCTCAAAATCTATTCAACATTTCTGATAATCCCTTCGTATATGTACAAGGCTATTAACATAATATTGAATTTCGGCTTGTTATATCTCATTGGCAGTCGGAAATACGTCTTAATTTGTTCAAACTGATATTAGGGCATATGCCAATATGAATCAGAAAAGGATGAGTTATCGATCTCAGCAACATGAATATTTAAATACATTCTCCATACCGTTGAACATGGAAAATTGCTTATGGAGTAGTAAGCCTTAAATCCATTTCGTGTCCTCAATTAGATCGATAATGTTCTCCAGTCAAGTGTGCCACGTCTGATATTCCATTCAAGCCGCCATAGTTTGATCATTTCACTGCTACCATTACCTACGGACAGAGCATACCACATTTGAACTATGTTTCTTAAAAGTTGCCTTTTCGTTCTAGTTGTCGCTGGTCCAATTTTATGCAAAAGCAGTACAAAATCTTTAAATTTAAATCCCTATTTATTGCATTTGTCAAACACTTTAGAAGAGATTCTGAAACCCTTTTCAAGCTGCCTGTGTCGATTCAATAACCATCGATTTAAAGACCTAACGCAGCTATCATTCCCGATAATTCTACACGGGGGCAGCTCGAAATTTTCAATGTTTAACGCAAGACGGTTGGAAAGAGGGAAAGGAGGTGTCGGGAAATGGTGAGCAAGGTCAGGTGAATGATGCGGTGGGGAATCCGAATGCCCCGATGCCACCTAACTAACGCCCACTTCCACAACTAACTACATCTCAGAGAGGTTCGGATCACAGGACCAACGACGCTGACATAAAAACAATGACCGACACACACACAAGATAGTTAAATAAAATGCTCATTTTATTTACACTTTAATTACAAGGGCCACTTGGCCAATGACAAACAAACATATACTTTTACTGTACTGCTGCCGCAGCAGCAAGTAGCTTTTGCTTCTGCTCACGGCAAGACTTGGGAAGAGAGTGTAATGGTTTGGTGGTGGCGGAGCTCATAACTACATAGAATCTGGTGTGCTGGACCTCGTGTCCAGCACACATTCACATGCTAAATAAATGCGTTCCGCATGGTGCGTCCATGCCGTGCCCAATTCCAGCGCCTGGAAGTTGGGGGAACGTGAGACTCCCTTCACCCACCAAGACCGTTACCTATTTTCGCGACATACCCCCACTTTCCAATCAGTACCCCTCGAGAACTGATTGGAAACCATATAGCGAAATGGTAACGAGAAGACTGGACTGTTCCACTCTCCTCTGTGGGGAGTCTGCGACCAAACAGGTAAGACATTTTTTTTTTCAAACAATTTTTTACAAAATAAAATTTTAATTATTATTTTGATTTTGCTGGATCGGATCCCCGGCTGCTCACAAGAGGACATCTTCCCCGGCACGCTCTGTGGACTCCACATCCCTTGACTTGCTTTGTGGAGGACCGCATCCCCCGTTGGCTCGGATCCCTCTGATAGGGAGAGCATTTACTGTGCCACCCCGTGGTGGTCTTCATGGAGGCCTGCACCCCCGACGTCTTGAGGACTTCATCCTTGTTGGCTCGGATCCCTCTGATAGGGAGAGCATTCGCTGTGCCACTCTGCGGTGGTATTAATGGAGGCCTGCACCCCCGTCGTCGTGAAGGACCGCACCCCCCACATCTTGGATTACGCTGCCCACTGGATCGGAACGCTGCTACACCTGGTGGAGGAGCCGCAACTTGTCTCCACACTCGCGTCGCTGTTTCCTCTGGACGACAGCTGCTTGGGCGAGGTGCTAGCGCTCATCCCTCTGGACAGGAACTTGATTGTTGTGGTGAAGCTTCTGCCTCCCCCACACTATTCTTTTTCGGTGGTTGACATGGTGACTGCTCACCCCGCTGCTGCTGTTGTTGGTGGTGCCCCTGCTGGACACGGCGCTCCCACGGAGCATATTTTTCATGGAGGTCGACACCTCCGTCGTCTTCTTCATGGAGGACTTCATCCTCCTCTCGGATTCGACTGCTCCCTGGATCCCGCGCTGCTACACCTGGTGGAGGAGCCGCAACTTGATCTCCACGCTCGCACTGCTGTTCCCTGTCGACAACAGCTTCTTGGGCGATGTGTTGGCGTGGATCCCGATAAGCAGGAACTTGATGTTGGTGGCGGTGAAGCCGCAACTTCCCCCACACTACTTCTTTTTTGCGGTTGTCATGGTGACAGAGACGCTCTCCTCACCCCGCTACTCGTGTTGTTGTTGCCCCTGGTGGGCTAACATGGACTCCTCTTTGGAGCTAACTTTTTGTGGTGCCTGTGCACCCGTGCACCTGGTTAAGGTGGCCGCGACCTGATCCTCCACTCACATCTCGGTTTGCTCATCCTCCTGGATGACCCCGTCGATGAGATGCAGCCGTGTTTCGGCTGACACGGAAACCATAAGCTGGGTGACCCTGGTGGTCACGGTGGGACGACTCCTGGAGGTCGTAATGGTTGGTGAGCCTGATGCCCACAGACGGTGCTCCTACACGGAGCCAATTGTTGGTGATGCCTGTGCATCCGTGCTCCTGATGGAGGTGGCCGCAACCCTTCCTCCACTCACACCCCCGTCCTGCGCTGGACGACTGTTGGTGAGGTGCAGCCGCGTTTCGGCTGACGCGAAAACCGTGCTCCTCCTGGAGCGTTTTCGATGGTGCCCGGGATAGGCACATTACGGTGAACTCGGTGAAGGACTTTTCCCCCACAACCGGATATTTTTGTTGCTGCTACCACCGCCGCTGACAGGAGTTGGCTACCCCCCACTTGATCATTCTGACCGTACGGCTGGGCTCCTTCAGCTACATGGGACGATGGTGCTGCCGTCCCCACCCCTAGTTACTACCACCACCTTTGAGAGGATTTTTGCCCCCGCCTTTATCGTTTTTAGGTGGTGTTCCTCTGCTGCTGTTGATGGTGGTGGTGATGAGGATGATGCTGGAGTGTCTCTCTGGACACCAAAAACTGGACTCCCTGATGGAGTTGCTGACGGTGAACACGGTGGAGGACGGACGGAGGAGTGTCTCCGCAACCGCCTACTTTGTTGATGATGCTGACCACCGTCGCTGACAGGAGTTGTCTACCCCCCACTTGATCCACGATGACCGCATGGCTGGGCTCCCTCAGCTTACGATGACGATGGCGCCTAATCCCCACCTCACTGTTTCCACCTCCACTGAGAGGATGATGCCCCACATTATCAATTTTTGTGGCGCTCCTCTTCTTTCTTGCTGTTGTGGTGGTAGTGTGGATGATGAGGAGACTCTCTCCGTGCCGTGGCTTTAACACCCCCTCCAATCACACATGGAGGGGCGTTTCACTTAAAACACAAAAACTGGTTGGACAGGTCAGAGGTCACGTCGCTGATCCTGGCAGGTTCGCCATAAATGTCGGGAAATGGTGAGCAAGGTCAGGTGAATGATGCGGTGGGGAATCCGAATGCCCCGATGCCACCTAACTAACGCCCACTTCCACAACTAACTACATCTCAGAGAGGTTCGGATCACAGGACCAACGACGCTGACATAAAAACAATGACCGACACACACACAAGATAGTTAAATAAAATGCTCATTTTATTTACACTTTAATTACAAGGGCCACTTGGCCAATGACAAACAAACATATACTTTTACTGTACTGCTGCCGCAGCAGCAAGTAGCTTTTGCTTCTGCTCACGGCAAGACTTGGGAAGAGAGTGTAATGGTTTGGTGGTGGCGGAGCTCATAACTACATAGAATCTGGTGTGCTGGACCTCGTGTCCAGCACACATTCACATGCTAAATAAATGCGTTCCGCATGGTGCGTCCATGCCGTGCCCAATTCCAGCGCCTGGAAGTTGGGGGAACGTGAGACTCCCTTCACCCACCAAGACCGTTACCTATTTTCGCGACAGGAGGGTTCTATAAAAAATATTACCTTCAACATCCAATTACAAAACGGTGGGTACTCGTGGATTTCCTTGGAAATGTATATGAAGAGAGTCAATCAACCGGCCTAGTAACTCCAACAAATCTAAACGTGTCCCTCTTCGACTGCGCGAGATCCAGATATTTTCATGGTGGACCAGATCAGCTGCTAACGCCCGACAACAGGGGCTTCCTGGTGATATACGGTCTGTGCTCAAAAATAGGTCTACTTGCTTTTTCCTTCCATCATAGGCCATGGAAATGTGAAACGCACCTGGATTTACTCCCAGGATCAGAATATACCGAGATAGATATGAGCGCATCTTCTCTATGGCATTTTCAGCAACGAAACGACACATTCGGTCCAACGCATTTGATGAACGACAGAATCGCCTATTTTGCTGTGACGCAGGCGAATCTACCGAAATTTCTAATTCGATTCGCATACCGCTCGGTCAAATCCGATAAACGCATTAAAGCTTGGCTGGTTTATATTAGGAACGCGATGCAATGGTACTTTGGAGAACTTAACGTGATTCTACACATCGGATTGCCCCCTCCAATTGAGAATGGCTATAACGTCACCATTCTACAGCCACATGGCACAGACGAGTACAAATTGGTACACGTTGAAGACAACAATCGTTTCCTCAGCTCGGATTTTAAACTCATGTCCCGAAAATTTGGCGAATATTTGTTTGACGAAAGCGTAAATCTTGCGGGTACATATTTGCAGCCATTACTTTTGTATAACATAACTTTGCTGAAACGTACGTCCGATGAACTGCGATACGTACTGGCAAATGCCAATGTGGAGGCCTTGCATGATTACCGGTATGATATGGTCTGGCGAATGGTATTCAAGGATTCAATCTTGTGTTTAGCTTGTTTGACTAGACTTGACGGACTCCGTGAAGAAAACACTGTAGGCTTCGCTCCAGAGGTTCGTATGATGTCAAACGCGACGCTTTCATCCCAGTACACTACCGACAAACTAAAGTTTCTGAGCTGCGGAAGACCGGACGAGAGCGGGTTATTATTTGAGGAGCTTATATCTAGCTTTGATGTGTCGAGTTGGATCTGGATTTCTGTATTTATGCTCCTCATCGTCCCAGCCACCATCTGCCTAATACACCGGATAGGTGGTTGGACAATCACGACTCAACAAAAACAAGTTGTGAGATGCAGCATGAAAGACTACATGGTATCATGCTACAAATTACTAATGGAACAAGGCAATCCTTTTAGCGATTCCACGCTCAGCAGCAACCACTTGAGCTTTTTCTTTGCTTTTGTATTTTACGCCGGTCTAATATTCAGCAACGCCTACAAACGAGATAACATTCTGCGGATGATGCAACCTCGCGGGAAGATTCCATACGAACGATTCTCACAGCTGATGGATCACTCGTTCAATGTTTACACGAGAGCACATCGAGTCACCTATTTCAACACCGCTTGTGCCGGACAGGAAAACGGGGTAAAGTGTATGATGGGCTACGTTGAATGGGTAACACCACACGTAATTGAAAATCCGGTTGGATTAAATATCCTATCTGAGGTGGTTTTATGTGATGGAGCCGGAGCGAATAACTCGTTTTGCAACATTCTGAAGGCAAATTCTAGAATTCATCCCACAACTATCGTCAATGACAGACTTCATATTCCCAGCAATCGTATAGTAAATGGTACTCCGCGATATGAGGGCACTCAGAATTATATACTTGGAACAGAGTTGCGAAAGTGCAATAGAACCGCGGTTGTCCTGCCAGAGGTTTTGGCGATCGATATGGAAGCGGATTTGAAGAGGGAGCGTAGAACAAATGATGTGTACATTGGAACGGAGGCATTGCTTGAAAAAGGCTTTCACATTGGGGTCCAGGTGATTGATGGACACGGATGGATACCCCGACTGTCGGAGAAAACAGCACGGCGACATGGTGGATACGTTTCCTCCGGTATTGATCAACGGCTACATCGGATAATTGTCTGGTTCTCAAAAATAAGGAAGAGAAAGTTCGAGGAATCGGGAAATAAATCCGCAGTTGAAGTTTCGGTAATGGGAAACGACGAGGGTCCAAAGAGTGCATCAATGGAAGGGAACATTCTTGTAATATTTGTGGTGTATATGACAGGAATGGGGATATCTGGTTTCATGTTTGCTTTAGAGATATATAAGTTATTGTTGCGTTTGCTTTTTGAAGTACACTACTGGATTGGTTTGTTAATCAGGAAGAAAAGTTGGGTCTTAAAATTCTAGAAAATATTCAAGCTTAGTTAAAATACATTTAACAATATATGATGTATTTATTCAAGTAAAAAAACGGTGAGATATCCATATTCGCTATTCTAGTAATCTAGAATAAGAAACAATGTAACACAAATAGCTACCATACATATTACAAGTAAAGTGGTCAATAGAAAAGTACTTGTATATTATTTAATTATATGCATTTCATGTCATTTTGTGAAACGCTGGAGAATGTGGAAACGGTACGGATTTCAAACCATTCCTAAAAACTGATGATGTTTTTATATGTATATTTGAAGAAATGTCATCATCATCAGACTTGAAGAATGGATGACTGCGGAGCTCATGTCCATTCAACCGATAGTACATCTGTGAAATTTCATTGCCTCATATCACAGATGCAAACTGTTTGTTGTTGCTGCAGCTTGTCACTTGGATAAACATGAGTTTCAAGGTGAGGCTAAAACTCGAAAGCGTGCGCAGTATGCACGTCAACTTTTAGTAGCCCTGGTGAAAATACATAAATGACCAACGGTCACTTACTTTGCCACAAGATGAATACTTAGTCTCATTTGCGGATCTGCCAACATAAATATCTATTTTCTTGTGTTTTGATCTAAGTCACTTGTAACTTGTCACATTCTTATATTATAAGTAACCATAGCTAGATGCACACATGTACATTTACGCTGTTGCCAAGGCATATCTTGGTTTCAAACACAGAAAAGATGCGCCTTTTTATTACATATTGGATATACCTATCTATATTGGTCATAAGTTCAGCTAATGCCTCAATTTGATATTGGCATTGGAATAGTTGCAATGCATTGAAACCATTGCAATTTATATTTGACACAACAAAACTCATAAATAAGTTGCGCTTGATAAATGACTAGGTCAGAAGTGTCTTTGCTGATAAGATAACACACCAGAAGTTTGTTGATACGCTTTAAGTAAATGCTCAATGACTTGCACCAGGATTTTGCAATGCTTTCAGACTGGTTAAAAAATTATCCTGATCACTCATCTAAAACTACAGAAACAGCACATTATTTGACGTGAATTCAAAATAAAATTTTTTTATCTTGGTTTATGCGCAGCAAATAAGATATATATTCAGAATTGATTTCCCTATCAAGCATTACACTTTCAGAAGTGCGACCGTGAAGACCGAAGCAGGTGAAAATGGCTAAAATCCTCTACTTAATCGTCGTAGCAGTTTTAGCTACCAGCGCCAACACACTTAAGTTGGGCGGTGCTGGCTTATCTGCCGATACGTTCACGACAAAGTCAAACCTGAATACAATTTTTGGCCAAAATTCGTTGAATCCATGCCAATCCGACCTATTCCGGTGCATTGACGACAACAGCTGCATTCCGGTCAGTAGTGTTTGCGACGGGAGTAATGACTGTACGTCAGGATCTGACGAGAAGGGCTGCATGTAAGAAATTTTCATTCTAATAATTAAATATTAAACTTGACAGCGCGATAATGAGGTAAAAAATTTCTTCGGGCATTTGCAGAAGCTGTCGTGGAGATACATTTCATTGCTCACCAGATGCCAAATGCATTCCGTCGAACCGCAGATGCGACGGAGAAAAGGATTGCGTGTCCGGGTTCGATGAGATGAACTGCCAGTAAGTTGCTAATATCATTTTACTAGTTAATAAAATAATTTAGACTTTTAAAATGGATATTTAATACTATAACAGAGTCTGTGCAAATAAAACATTTCACTGCACTGAGGATTTCAAGTGCATTCCAGTGAGATACAGATGCGATGGGGACAAGGATTGTGATTCCGGCCAGGATGAAAGGGACTGCGGGTAAGATTATCCTTTAGTCACGTTCGAAATTAATACATAAATTTCTGTAAATTTATTCCATTTGTTGCGTACATTTTTAAAGATCCTGTGCCGACAGCTTAACTTTTCATTGTGCCGAAGATTCCAAATGCATTCATTTAAGATTCAAATGCGATGGTGATAATGACTGTCCTTCCGGTTTTGATGAGAGGAACTGCACCCGACATGCCGATGAAATTGAGGATGTTCCATCAGAGTAGAGTTTACTTGAATCTTATTTGTATCATATATTTGCTTGTGACCAATTTAGTGCAAACTTATTCACTACTAAACCTGCATTTTGAGAAAATACATCCAACCTTATGTCTATTTCAGAACCTGCTCGGCGCATGAATTCCATTGCATAGCAGATCGCAGTTCGCATGCATATCACTGCATCCCGGCTAATGAACAATGCGACGGAACAAAGAACTGTGCATCTGGAACCGACGAGAAGAATTGTTTTTTCGTTCAACTTTTCAGGTCGTTAAATAACGTTGTCTAAAAATGTTTAGGGCGTAATTGATGCATGTACGCTGCTGTCTCTAATGGACCAGTTAATAGTTATGTAAATGTGTGTAATATTTTACAAGTAAGTATTTTTATTTCAATGCCATGGAACAAATTTATATCGTGTTATCAAAAATAAAACGTGCTATTTGTAGCATGGCAGTCAAAGGTCAATACAATTTATTGCAAAAAATGCCCCTATATTTTCTGAGTAAAATGACTTATCGCCTTCTACCTACTTTGTGTAGAAAGTGAATTGAGTCATTTCAAATTTCTTGTACATTTGAAGTATATTCTATATGTCTTGTACAATAGTCGCTGATTTTCATATTGAATGAGTACAGGATCTCTATATCATACATACCTGATGTTTCGTAACAGATGCACATTTCGTGGGTCTCTCCAGTATTTGCAATACATTATCTTTTAGATCACTGTGTGCTGTCATTCAATCACCATGTAGTCAGACATGCTCAAATGATTAACTTTTTTAAATTGCAATTAGTAATTTAATTAATAAACATCTGCGGCAACATGGAATTGATTTCATACTTATTTTTTATTTGATGCCAGTCAATGATGGCCAGGGCCATGGAAACAGCATCCGAACCAATTGTGTTATTACATATTTTCAAATAATTGCTGAAAAATTAATTTATACTAATTATTTTTCCCGCTCTCCAATTAATTTCATCTCAGACACCCCTTTTGTATTAAAAAGCAAACTCGTTCAAAATGATAACTTCCGATTCCATTTGCGCCATATGTATGGATAGCTTGTACCGGGCCACGCATTCGCCGGAAGGCACCGGTATTGCCGCCGTTGACAATATCTTATGCACGGAAACGCGCAGCGGTCACCATCGCCAAGTTTAACTAGCCATGATAAAAATACAAAAATGTAAACGGTCAGTCGTTTTGCGAAAGAATGAATATCTAGTCTCATTTGCCGATCTGCAAACATAAATAACTGCTTTCTTGTGTTTTGGTCAACGTGAGTTGTAACTTGTCACATTCTCTTATCATTGGTTGTCATACCTAGATGCACACACAAGTACATTGAAGGCTGTTGCCAAGGCATAGTTTTGTCTCAACCCAGAAAATTTAGACTCGCGGATTAGATCCATCTGTACGATAACTCGTGTTGCTATATATCTATATCACTGGATTATATATAAAAGAAAAAGCAGAAACGATATATCTTTTTATCCCATATAAAATGATGTTATCTATGAGGATCATAAGTTCAATTAGTACCTCATTTTGATCTTGCATTAAAACCAGTGCATTGATGTTTCAAACAACAAAACTCATAAATCATTTGCCCTCAATGATCGTCTAGGTCAGTAGTGTTTTTGTTGATAAGATAGCACACCAGAAATTTGTCGATATACTTTAATAAATGCAGAATTACTTGCATCAAGGTTTCGCAATGTTATATACTGATTAAAAACCGTCCTGCCCATTTATGTAGAACTAAAAAATCTGCTCATTCAAAATAACAATTTGTTACCCTGTTTTCTGCACAGCTAGGAAAATATATATTCCGAACTGATTTCTCAACCACGCAGTACAATTTCATAAGTGCGACCGTGAAGACCGAAGACGGTGAAAATGGCTAACATACAGCTCGTACTCGTCGTAGCAGTTTTAGCTACCAGCACCAACACGCTAAAGTTGGGCGGCTTATCTGTCGATAAGTTCACGACAAACGCCAACTTGATTACAACTTTCGTCCAAAATCCATGCCCGTCCGACCAATTCCGGTGCATTGACGACAAGAGTTGCATTCCGGTCAGTAGTGTCTGAGACGGGAGTGACGACTGTCCGTCAGGATCTGACGAGAAGGACTGCACGTAAGAAATTTTAATTCCAATAATTAAATATATTAAACTTTGGAACGTGGTAATGAACTGAAAAAAAATCTTGGGAGTTTTTGCAGAAGCTGTCGTGGAGACACATTTCATTGCTCACAAGATGCGAATGCAAAATGCATTTCGTCGAAATACAGATGCGACGGAGACAAGGATTGCGCGTCAGGCCAGGATGAAGTGGACTGTCAGTAAGTAGCTAATATCATGTTACAACTCGATTAAATAATTCAGACTTTCAAAATCGGTATTTAAAAAAATGACAGAGTATGCGCAAATAATATGTTTCACTGCACCGAGGATTCCACCTGCGTTCCAGCGAGATACAGATGTGACGGATTGTGATTCAGGCCAGGATGAAATGGACTGCGAGTAAGTATTAAAATTATGTTTTAGTCAAGCCCGAAATTAGTGCACTAATTTTGAAGACTGTAGAGAGAAATTGTGGAAATTGATTCCATTTATTGCACTAATTTTTTTAAAGATCCTGCGTTCTTGATGGCTTAACTTTTCATTGTCCCGAAGATTCCGAATGCATTCACTCAAGATTCAGATGCGATGGCGATAATGATTGTGACTCGGGCGACGAACGGGATTGCTTGTTGGTTTAAAACAATTTTGTTGTACTTAATTTAAATAAACCATTGGACAACTTTCAGATAATTATCTTTTTGCAGGACGTGTGCGGGCGACACGTTTCACTGCTCCGAGGATGCCCAGTGCATAAATGTTAGGTACAAATGCGATGGAGATAATAACTGTCCTTCCGGTTTGGATGAGAGGAACTGTACCTTAAATACCGATGAAATTGAGGGTTTTCCAGCAGAGTAAAGTTTATTTGACTCTTATTTGTATAAAACATTTGCTTATGACCATTTTAGTACAAGCTTACTGATCACCCAACTTGCATTTTGAGAAAATTCACCCAACCTTATGACTATTTCAGAACCTGCTCGGCGCATGAATTCCATTGCATATCAGATCGCAGATTACATGAAGAACGCTGCATCCCGGCTGATGAACAATGCGATGAAAGAAAGCAGTGCGCATCTGGAACCGACGAGAAGAACTGTTTTTTTCGTTCTACTTTTTAGGTCGTTGAATTACATTGTCTAAAAAATGTTTAGGGCGTGATTCATGTATGTACGCCGCTGTGTTACTGATCAACGAGTTAATTTCAATGTGTAAGTAACATAAAATAAATGAAACGCTAGGGTTCGAGTTGGAAAATTCTAAAATCAAATTATTTCGATTTTTTCGCAATAATTTATTTCGATTTTCGATTATTGATAAAAAGATAAAATGCTTGGTTTAATTATCTGGATAATGTAAGTGTAGAAAGTTTAGGATTTTTGATATTGCAAGTGTCATTAGCAAAACATGATGATAACTGGAAATTTATTTTAATAAATTTGAGAATACCGAACAGTCACCAGATACATTCAGAATTTTCAGAGCAGGGAAACATGTCCTTTGGGCAAGTCCTGGATTGGTCAGTAAATCATTTCTCTCAAGTTTCTATTGAATGAATTTGCAAGCAAGTATTTTAATAGCAAATTTTTGCCTAACGAATTTGATGAAGGACAGTCCTGTTTGTCCCATCCATCTGGGCAATCCTTATCACCATCACATAAGATGTACATTGAAAAGTTGGGGCAGCGAATTGCGCCTACGGAACATGGTCTACACAGGAGACAGTCATCTAAATAGCGGTTTCATTAAATTATCAAAAATTAACGTGTTTAAGGGTATTAAGTGACTAACACATTTGTACGCGCACCGTCCATCTCGTCGGAACCCAAAGGACAGTCCCTGTCACCATCACACTTAAAGTTTACTGGAATGCATTTACCGAAATCTTCAGAGCAGTGAACTTTGTTATCCCCACAAGTTCTGAAGTATAAAATATTATTGAACTAGTTTCCTTCCATTTCATATAAACGGTTTAGTTTTGATTAAAAATTACAGCTACAGCATTCTTTTGGGGACAACTAAGCTCGTCTGAACCGGAAGGACAGTCATTGTCATTGTCACAAACAAAGCTTGCCTAAATACATAGAGCGGGACTCTCGGTACACTGGAATTCATTTGCTTTGCACGACCTAAACAACAGTAGAAAATGCATTTTCAGTCAAACATGTGGCGATAAAATATGAACGCCGGAGAAATTTATTTTCTATGAAATGAAAGATTACGTGAATTTATGTATTTTGCTGTTGGCCTCCATGTCGACCGCCACCGAATAGCGGGCAGTCAACCTCGTCACCCCCTGAGGGACAATCTGTATCATGATCACATCTAAAATCCAGCGGAATGCATTCTGAATTCTCGGGACATTGAAATTCGTTTTCAGTACATGATCTGTAAATAGGAAAAACTTTATGAGTGATGGCACGAATATGGTTTACTCACATGTAATCACACATCAGAATATTACCTACAATTTTTTAGTATTATTTCCAGCCGTCCCCAAGTCCACATTGTCACCAATGTCCCTGTGACCTTGTGGAATACCTACCGAAATATACAAATACATAGAAAATTATTGCAGCAAATGCGATCACGTTAATCATTGGTATGAAAAAATGTACGTCTGGTTTTAAGCACAAATTAATCTCACCATTAATTAAAAGTGTCATTCCTGCAATAATTATTACAGTATTACATTTTTCTCCAAGTTTTACCATTTTTGTAAATGGTTATGTTAAGCGATCACAAATAATAATAATTTAATTAGAATGCAAGTCCAAAGTTTAGACACTTCTAGTCAGAACACAGATCTACATTGATTTATGTATCTGCAATAATGTCAAACTGATACAATAACAGTTTTATTTGAAACTAATTTGCGGTCAATTAATTTACTGCAGTTCTGCTTGTGATGAACTTGATTTAAGTTTTATGGGTAATTATAGAAGCAGCAATAGAAAGACGTGCGGTCTGCGGTTGCCATTATCACAGTTTGTATTCATATTTTTGTATTGGTAGACAAGACAAGAATGAAGAGATGATTACTTGTTTTCTTGCTAAGCAGTATTTATACGTCATTTTTTCCAGCTACACAGGATTACATTTGCGGCAGTACGACCGTTATGATTCTGGCTCTATTTATACGCTCACCTTATCTGTTTCCTGCTTACTGCATTCAAATTGGCAGCGGAGCTCGTATGTGGTCTCTGCTCGCGATTTTCTAATCTCGTGTGCAGTCACATGAGCATCAAGTTGCGTTTGGTTACTTTACATAAAAAACACATTTCTCTGCTAAGAAATTGAGTTTATCACTAACAAATTTGTAGCACAAACAACATATAAATGTAATTCCGCAAGAAATCAGGAAAACTATATTCTGAAAATAGTGAAGATTTGAATTTTCGAATATTAGAGATGAAGTAGCATAAAATTTCTTGCCATCAAGTCTATTCGGATTATCATGATTGATACTGTTTTCATTTTTCTTAATATTCACGTGCATCATAAATCACGATAAAGATTACAAGATTGAAAGAATTTGGAGGCGAAAAACAAATTCTTTGACACTGTTTTTAAAGTATGCTGCATTATATGTATCAACATGATATGAAAATGCGCCAAGTTATTATAAATTAGTCAAACATATAACCGTTTGCTGCTCGTGTTCAAAGTGGAAACATGCTTATCGGCCTGATAAGCTGGAGTTCATAGTTCGTTTATAGCTCTAAAGCTAATATACACAACACGTCCCATGACAGAAATTAATCTAATTAACCTATGCCCAGATTTATGCGAAAGAAACATAGAGCCTCCCATGCATTTGCCAGTCAGCCAATATAAAAATCTGGTTTCCTCTGCTTTGATCAAGGACATTTTTGAAAATTGTCACATTCTGAGCTTACCGTAGTAACGTGAATTGAATGCTGTTACCAGAACTTTATTTGCTTTAATCCATAAACGTCCAGGTTCTCACACTACCCAGGGAATATGATTAATCATAATATTACTATTTACTTACATCGCTGCATTATTTATAGATGGGAAAAACAGAAAAAGTTCGTCTTTAAATTCTACATTGAACTTTAGCATTACCCATCAAGGTCCCCTTAATACTGCATTGATCCTGTCATTGAAACCATTGCAATGATAACTCGTAAATCGTTATTCACTTTACAGATATGCACGTCTGGGTCAGTATGTCTTGAGTGATAAGATAAAAGACCAGAAACTTGTTGATCATTCAGTTAAAGCGCAGGATGGCTTGCACCAATATTTCGCAATGATTCCAGATTGATTACAAACACTGATAACTGATTTATAACTGCAGAAATGGCATATTATTTGTACAGCATTCGAAATAACAATTTTTTATCCTGGTTTGTGCATACCTAATGAAATAAATATTCAGTTCTAATTTTTAAGCCAAGCAGGCTGAACGTATTCTGAAGTGCGACTGTGAACATTAAAACTGGCCAAAATGGCTCATATACTCCGCCTAATTGTTGTAATAATTTTATCCACATGTACCAATGCATTTAAGTTGGGTGGAAGCGGCCTATCTGCCGATAATTCGAACATAAATGCAAATTTGATTACCGGACCTTTCCAAAACGCGTTGACTCCGTGCTCATCCGACCAATTCCGGTGCATTGACGACAACGGCTGCATTCCGGTCAGTAACGTATGCGACGGGAGTACTGACTGTCCGTCCGGAACTGACGAGAAGGACTGCGGGTAAGAAATTTTCATTCCAGTAATTAAATATTAAAACCGTGGAACGTGATATAATTTAATGAGCTGAACATTTCTTGGGTGTATCTGCAGAAGCTGTCATGGAGACGCATTTCATTGCTCACAAGATGCCAAATGCATCACGTCGATACAAAGATGCGACGGAGATGACAACTGTGAATCGGGCCAAGACGAAAAAGATTGCGAGTTAGTTTTACTGTAATTATAGTTTGATCAAACTTTTTGTATAATATTTTTTCTATTGCTTTTGAATACTTTTAGAACATGTGTTGATGATGGCGACACATTTCACTGCCCGGACGACTCCAAATGCATTCAGAACAAGTACAAATGTGATGGAGACAAGGACTGCGAGTCCGGCCTCGATGAGCTGAACTGTCAGTAAGTTAGTAAATGATATCAAGTTGCTTAAATCCTTCAGATTTTTAAGATGGGTCATATTATATTTTATAGAGTATGTGCAAATAATACATTTCACTGCACCGAGGATAACAAGTGCATTGAAGCGAGATTCAGATGCGATGGGGACAAGGACTGCGAGTCCGGCCAGGATGAAAGGGCCTGCGAGTAAATTAGAACATGATAAAAAAATTCTTAGATCATTTAGATTTTTAAAATGGAAGATTTCATAATTTATAGAGTATGTGCAAACAATACATTTCACTGCACCGAAGATTCCAAGTGCATTCAAGAGAAATACAGATGCGATGGAGACAAGGATTGTGAATCCGGCCAGGATGAAAGGGATTGTGTGTTAGTTTTTTTGTTATTATATATCTTAGTACACTTTTGCGTATATTATTTCTATTGCATTTTACTTCTTTAGAAAATGTTCTGAGGAGGGCGAAACATTTCACTGCCCAGACGACTCCAAATGCATTATGGCCCAGTACAAATGTGATGGTGATAAGGACTGCGAGTCCGGCTTTGATGAGATCAACTGCGAGTAAGTTGGAACATGAGAACTGGTTGCTTAGATCACATAGATTTTTAAAATGTAACATATTACACTTTATAGAGTGTGTGCAAATAATACATTTCACTGCACCGAAGATTCCAAGTGCATTCAAGCGCGATTCAGATGTGATGGGGACAAGGACTGTACATCCGGCCAGGATGAAAGGGACTGCGAGTAAGTTGGTGCAGGATACCATGTTGTTTAAATCGTTTGGTTTTTTATATGGGACATATTATAATTTATAGAGTATGTGCAAATAATACATTTCACTGCACCGAAGATAACAAGTGCATTGAAGCGAGATTCAGATGCGATGGAGACAACGATTGTAAATCCGGCCAGGATGAAAGGGACTGCGAGTAAGTCTTAATATGTGTTAACAATGTATTGTTTTAGTTTTGGTTCAAAATTTATAACAAATCTTAACTGTTCATATTCCAATTATTTTCTACATCTTTTAGCTCCTGTGCTGATGATGGCACAACTTTTCATTGTCACGAGGATTCCGAATGCATTTTCACGGGATACGTTTGCAATGGACGTAGAGACTGTAGTTCCGGCTTTGATGAGAAGAATTGCGAGTAAGTCTTTTGAGCATAATTAAGTGCAATAATAAAACGTTATGCTGTGTCGTCAGATATTAATTTTATTTTTCGTCGAAACAATTAATTAATTATGTGTGGTTACAGGAAGTGTACTGACGATGCATTTCACTGCGTCGAAGAGCCCAAATGCATCAAGGCCAAGTACAAATGTGACGGAGATAATGACTGCCCTTCCGGTTTTGATGAGCGGAACTGCACCCAGAATGCCGATGAAAAGAGGTTTGCTCTTTCACTGAAATTATTAATTAATTATTAATAATGTGAGTGTTTTTGTCATTTTCATTTGGAAATGAATCTGAACTATTAATATTTCAGGACCTGCTCGTCACACGAATTCCAATGCACAGAAGATTTGACCAATTGCATCCCGGCTAATCTTCAATGCGATGGAACAAAACACTGCTCATCGGGATCGGATGAAGAGAACTGTTTTTTCGTTGTACTGTTTAGGTCTCTAAGACACATTGTCTAACAATTATTTTTAAATCATGCTTTAGAAGAAACATGTATTCACATACGCCGCTAGTTTTTTAAAATTTTCTTTCAAATACAAATCAAAACAGAATGTTTCCCGTGAATGGAATAAACGATTTGTGTTTTTGTGCAAAAATTGTTTGAAACTGGATTTTTATATCTATGTCACGAGATCATTTAAATTGAGTTGTAGGTTAAGATAATTTCAGCTTTTTGGTTTGAGTTCTCGTGAAGGTCGGCTGTGGCGACAGGATTACTACTGTTCATTCAGCATCCGATAATGCCATAGTATAAGTTTACGCAATAATAACTAGTTTGCTTAAAAATAACACTTTCCAATAAAATGCACGGATGTATACATTTACGAAAGTAAGCCGATTCTCACCAGGATTTTCGGCATTCCTTTTCAAATTGTTGGAACCATTTTCTGTGAAACCAGGTGGAAATACCAGAATATAGCCATTTGGTTCATCACAACGTTTGACGCAAAGAATATATTTAAAATTCTTCACATTGTTGTGATGCTCCACACAAGTAGTATTCTTCTAAGATGTGAAACTATGAAAATGCTTTAATCTAACATTAAAAATGTTATATAACGAGATTTCAAGTTTATTTATCCGTTACGGCCAATGTTATGGCCAGGGTGGCGCACGCAACTCACTTGCATGTACTGTGGCATACAAGACAACTTTGTAAGAGGTTATCTTTATCATCCAGGGTTAAGTTTATGGCAATTTATGTGTCTCCAGGTCATGTATGTTTATCTCTTATATCTTTCATGATGCTTTGGATATTAATGATCTCTACACAAATCGAACTGGTAGGTAAGGGTTAAGAGAATTCATCATTTACGTGCTACACGGTTATCAGCTAATATTACTTGGAAAAGCGTTTCAGTGTAAAGTGTATTCCTTACCGTGACAAGTGTCGCAACAAACTTGATCCATGACGGGGATTGATTCAAGAAAGCATCAACATGTAAAAAGCATTAAAGTTTTTTGATTGAGCAGCGAACCAACCCTCTCGTCCACTGGGGCCGTGCTCGATATATCTATTTTTCGTAAATTTGGAGACTATCTTGTAAAATTGATAGATGGATAAAATGTTTACCTAACTTCAATTCACAGTCAGCTGGTAGTCGATGTATAAAAGTGTTTGGTTAAAGTATTTTTTATAAAACATAAAAAGTCAATACATGAAAAATGGTTTATGTGAACAATGTTGGAATTTTCACCATTTTAATTTTCGCAACAGGTGAGCTGAGCGTACTTAAAGTATTAAAATTATATAATTACGAATCTACTAATAAAATAATAATTAATTGCAGCGGTGGCCAGGGTGAAAAGTAACTGCTCCCCGGACGAATTCCAATGTACCGAAGACTCGACCTGTATTCAGGCAAATTTCAAATGCGACGGTGACGATGACTGCCCATCAGGCTCGGATGAAGCAGACTGCAGCGCTTCTTGTGCCGCAGACGAATTTCGATGCAGTGAAGACTCCAAATGCTTTCCCTTGAGATACAAGTGCGACGGAGACAATGACTGTTCATCAGGCTCCGACGAAGAAAACTGTAGCTGTTCTGAAGACCAGTTCCAGTGTACTGAAGACTCCAGCTGCATTTCGGTCACTTTCAAATGTGACGGAGACGGGGACTGTCCGTCCGGTTCAGACGAGCAGAATTGTACTTGCGCTACGGATCAATTTATGTGTACTGAGCAGTTTAAATGCCTTCCTGAGAGATATAAATGCGATGGAGATAATGATTGCCCGTCTGGTTCGGATGAAGAAAACTGCCCGGCTGAATTGTTAGTTTTCTTTGTAATAAAATTAAAACCACAATTAAGTGCAGTCAATTAAAATTTTAAAGATTACTTTTGTTTTGCAGAACGTGCACTTCAAATGAGTTTCAATGTACCGAAGATTCCAAATGCATTCCTGCGAGTCACCATTGCGATGGTGATAGTGACTGCTCATCGGGTTCGGATGAAAGGGATTGCCAGTTAGTCGTTTCAATTATCTGCATAAATTATGTTTTAAGTTGCTACGCATATTTTTTTAAACCTTAACCAAAATTGTGGCATTTGTAGGTCGTGCTCGTCAACGGAACTATTTCACTGCGCCGATGACTCCAAGTGCATTCCATCTAGATACAAATGCGATGGTGACAATGACTGTGAATCGGGAGCAGATGAGCGGGACTGCCCGTGAGCTATATAGTTCAAACTACACAATTAATTTTTCTTTTGTTGATAAAAGTTGACAAATTTTTAATGTTCCTTTTAATTTCAGAGCATGTTCATCTGAAGAATTTTATTGTGCGGAAGACTCCAAGTGCGTTCCAGCCAGCTACAGATGCGATGGAGAAAGAGATTGTAGCACGGGCTCGGATGAGATAGGCTGTCCGGCTAGAAATTCGGGAAATGGGTCAGTAATTACTAATGTATATGGTATGGCAAAATTATTACATGAACGTGTTTGGTATTTCTGATATTTTTGTTATTTTTATTTCAGGACTTGTACCTCTGAGCAGTTCCAATGCACCGAAGACGCCAAATGTATTCCAGCCAAATACAAATGTGATGGCGATTCTGACTGTACGTCGGGTTCAGACGAACAGGGCTGCCCTTCGAATATCCCGGTAAACGGGTACGTTAAAATTATTTTTTAGGTGTGTACAGTAAAAAAATTATGCATTTTGTCCGTAAAGAAATTCATTATTTTGGTCTCCTATCTCAGAATCTGTGCGTCAGATCAGTTCACTTGCACTACTGGGTCCAAATGCATTCCAGTCAATCACCAATGCGACGGAGATGATGACTGTCCGGATAAATCCGACGAGCAACATTGCGAGTAAGTTTATAAAATGTTTTTCCTAGGCATATACATAGTTGACTTACATTTTAACATGGGAAATTTATTTAAACTCACAGGACATGTACATCAGGCGCTTTTCACTGTGCAGAAGCTTCCAAGTGCATTCCGTCCCGGTACAGATGTGATGGTGACAGTGACTGCTCTACGGGGGCAGACGAGCAAGATTGCGAGTAAGTTTTTTTATTTACATAAAAATAAGTTATAACTTATATTGCTAAAGGAACAGTTATTTTTATATGCGCTCTCCACAGAACATGCTCAGGAGATGCTTTCCACTGTGTTGAGGAGCCCAAGTGTATTAAGGCAAGATTCAAATGCGATGATGATAATGACTGCCCTTCCGGTTATGACGAGCGGGATTGTGCAGGAAATGGCTCAAATGAAGAGTAAGTCAAATTATCGTTTTGCTGAATATTTGGCAAATAGGTGAATATCTCTACTAGAAATGTATTCAATACTGTGGTGTTTATTCTAGATCATGCTCGGCAGACCAATTTCTCTGCGTCGAAGACACCAAATGCATCCCATTACATTACAAATGCGATGGAGATAATGATTGCACTTCTGGTTCTGATGAGGTCGACTGCCCAGCACGAAATGTGTATGCCATTCAACTATTTTTGTATAACGTAATTATAAACATTAAGGATTTAAGATCTGAAATTATTTTTGAGAAAATTGTAGATCTTGCTCAGCAGACCAGTTCCGGTGCACGGAAGATTCAAGCTGCATCAGGATAGCGTACCGTTGCGATGGAGACAGTGACTGTCCATCTGGCTCGGATGAGGTTGGCTGTTCCTCAAACGCGGCAGTAAACGGGTCAGTCTAAAATTACTGTTTAAATAGATCCAAATATTTTTTCTAGCAAATTATTGTCATTAAGTTAATTGGGTTGATTTTTTAGAACTTGTACTTCCGCCCAGTACAAATGTTCAGAAGATTCGAGCTGCATCTTAGCGTCTTACCGGTGTGACGGAGATAGCGACTGCCCAGGCGGTTCAGATGAATGGGGATGCCCTCCTAAAGATGGCTTGCCGTAAACTTTGCTTCATTTTCATTTTAGCTAAAAAATAACAATTTGTAGAATTAGGATGACCATTTTATACTTTTATTTCAGATTCTGCTCTTCTAATGAATATCACTGTGTGGAAGACCCGAGCTGCTCTACAGACACGTTGCTGTGCTGTCAGATACAAACTAGTTTCCTTAGTGTTATGTGTTATTTTAGTAGATAAATATTGTAACAAAAGTATAGTAATGTATTCATATTTTTCTTTGCTTAGAGTTGCTATTTACATACAAAATAAAATTTATGTAAAACGTAAAACATGCCTGACAATTTTTAAACTTGAATGGCAACTTAATTGAGACACCATTTTGTAAGAAACCGCAAACATTCTCATTGTTGTAGTAACAATATAATTGCTGACTTTCTAATTTCTCTAATCTCTAAATGACTAATCTTCGTCATTATTATTCAAGCATCACTTTCCATGTATTCAAAATGTATCGTGAAATGTGTTCAGTTGGCATTAGACTTGCTCATGCCAAATCCATGAGTGATAAATGATTACGTAGTGATGTGAGTATTTACCAAGTAGAATGGCACATGTGATAAGTAAATCTTACTTGGTAAACTATTAATAGTATTTTTTGTAATTAAGTCATTTTTCATTAATGTATAAATGGAATTTAAATAGAAACAGATTCCTACCGTGCGACATTTATAAGGAGCTCGTCATTCCACAGAACTGAACATTAGTTAAAGGTGCATCAAGCAGTTAACAGCATGGCCGGTCTACGAGTAGAATGTGTTTTCGTAATTATCGTGACATTTACAATTTTATTGGCATATGGTAAGTTTGTGAAATTTTAAAATAGTATTGTGGTGGCAATTTCAGAAATTTTAAGCATTTCTGTTCATTATGCTTTCCTTAATGTTTTCCCTTAGGAGCGCCCAGGGCGGACAATAAAATTATCGGAGGCGTTGCTGTGGAATCTGTCAACGGGTTAGTTGTCGCAAGCTTCCTTAAAAAATCTATACACTTATTTATTTACTGAAACTATTTATGGAATTCATCCACACCTGCAATTATCCATTGTTTTATTACAGATCTTGTTCTTCAATCCAATTTCTCTGCTCCGAAGATTCCACCTGCATACCTGCCGCGTACAGATGCGACAAAGATAACGACTGCTCGTCCGGGTCAGATGAGATTGGATGCTCAACTTGCCCCGCACATCAGCATTTGTGCAGTGGCGTTTGCATCGAAACCCTTTTCCCGTGTAATGGCCTGTGCACTACCGGTTATCTTCTCTGTGCTCGCAGTGGACGATGTTATGCCTTCAGCCGCCATGATTATTACAAATCATGGTGTTCATATGGACAAGGCCGATGACATTTTATCAATTTTCATGCACCATACCATGTAATGTTTATTATGGAATAAATTTAATTTCAAATTGTAGAATTGTATGACAAAACTTTATTCGAAGAAAAATAAAATAATAAAATATTCATTTTTTCGTTAAACTGTCCGATATTTAAGAAATATATTATTTATGGAATATAGTTAGGTGATCATTTCTAGGCAAATTGATTTATTGATTAAAAACCAATACTAACTGGCTATGTTTTTGAAGGGAAGTCGCGTTCAGCATAACAAAACAAGAATTATAGGTCATTTTCATACGAGGAGTTGGCCTATGCATCTTATTTCCTGTAACACTAATTTATGAAATTAGCATATCAAAATAAGTAAAATTTAAATTATATCACGTATTTGGAAGCGTCAATGAAATTGTTAGATGGTAGTGACCATTTGCGAGTAACGTTGAAAATTTATGTTTATCAGAAGCCAAATTAAATTTTATTCTTTTATGCAATTTTTTGACAAAATGTTTGAAAAGTTGTAAATAAATGTTAAGTAGAATTTAAAAATTAGCATTTTCATTGTTTAAATAAAATAGCGCCCATTCTGCGACATCCTATCCGTCTTTGCAAGTCATCCTGACGCGCTGGAATTAAAAACGAAGGATCATGAAATTGACGATAAATAATTTTACTATAGGACGACATTGTTCATAACAACACATTTTGAAATTATTCAACATACCTAATTTGGCTCATCTTTGTTCCAATCCAATCAATGTAACTGGAAACTTTTGTGTTAACTCCAGGAAATCCCGACCGCCCACATCCGCGTCCAGTAGAGACCACGCCGCAAAGTATCTGTTTCCTGTCACTTCTCCGCTTGCAAACCACTGGACCGCCCGAATCGCCTTGACAAGAGTCCCGCCCTCCAATTCCAGAACACATCATGCTAGTTGTTAGATAAGTATAGCTTCGTTTGCATTGGTCATAAGGGACAATGGGCATCACCACAGATCTTAAAACATCTGCAGTCACACCACCCTCACGTGTCCGTCCCCATCCACTAACCGTTGCCTTCCCCTCAAATTCTTCGCCTCGATTCGGGAGAGTAATGTTCCGAACGTGAACAGCATAGTGTAGCGGTGCCGACAGTTTAATTAGGGCTATGTCGTTGACCTTGGAATTCGCATTGTAGACTTCATGGATATAGATATTCTCAGCAGTTCGAATTTGTTCATATGCAAATGCAGGACCGCCCAAGTTGGATGGCTGACGTGTACCTGCCGTTACCTGTATTTCCCCGGGAGGGACGTTTCTGACGCAGTGGGCCGCGGTCAGAATCAGCACCGTGTTGACAATAGAGCCGCCGCAGAGACATGACCCGTCAAATGTGAGCGCTACTTGGTATGGAATTCCTCCTTGTCCAGCTAGAAACAAAATCGAAATTACATAAATTATAGTTAAAACCACATAACTAAATCCTCGTTCTAATTTCTAATCTTACCCATGATCTTATAAATTACGGTGTAATGAAACTGTAAGGGCTCCTCAGAGTTCAAATTCCAGTAGGCGTTTGATAATTTATTTGCAATGTTCCACAGCATTTATATTGAATGAAAAGTGCATACCTACCTACGTTGTGGATAAGTTAGAACAGGCCAAATGACCAATTATGTTCCAAGTAAGTTTAGTCTTTTCCAGGAAATGTGTGTCTGCGACGAAATTTCAAATTAATCTTGATTAATCCAGTTAAGTATGTTTTTGGGAATAATGAATGACCAGATGTTGTCATCCTTACTAAGAAATCGTTCCAAACCAGAAATCGCTCACGCTTGCTATAATCGTTATCAAAACTATAACACATAAATGCAGACTCCCTTAATATTTTTGCACAGTTTTACGGTCAGTGAGAAACTTTGAGAACACTTTCAAAAGTCGGTATTAAACCATGATTTATTACTTTTATCAAATAATGAATATAAACTTGAGTAGTTTATTGAATTACATCATTTAGTTGCCACCTGAACAGTAAGCGAATAATCTATAAAAGTCACTAAAATCGTTGCATTGTCCAGTGCGCTTGCAAAAGTAATAGCCTGACATGCACTGTCCATTGCATTGAGCACTTTTGAAAATACATTGGTCATCGCAACGATATTGATCGGTACGGCGACAGGACCTGCTTCCTCGTGCAACCGAGCTTTTTGTGGTGGCCGATGACCTTGGAGTAGTAGTAGGGGAGTATATTGTTGTCTTGTAGGCTACTGGATTGTTTCCACAGCCATGTTCATCCGATCCGGATGGACAGTCGTTCTCCCCATCACATTTGAAAGATTTTGCAATGCAGCTTGAATCCTCAGTACAGCGGAATTGGGCAGTGGTACAAGATCTATAATTTTATTTACATTTCAGAATTTTCAGAACGCATTTTATTTTCTAATTGTAAATTCAAATTATTGTACTAGCCCTTCCCCTGGTCCCACGTGACCGCCGCCGAGAATCTTACGTCCATCTCGTCTTCTTCGAGGTATCGCTAATATTTGAAGAATTAATGTCATTTTAATTGTTTGCTTTAATTTTTTACCACGTTGGGGTTTGCAACTTACCACTAGTGTAAACAGTAACGATGATAACAAAGACGATGGCTATTCTTGTTGACCACATTGTAGTTAGATCTGTTAATGTGGCTGGCTGTATTCCCATTGAATGGCAGCACAATCAAAACTATTTATAGCAGCAATGCGTTAATAATGGACAACAGTTTACATTGTCAGAATGAATCGTTTCGAAGAATACGGATACATTTTCTACTACGAATTACATAAGTTATATTTAGTACGCAACATACATGCTTAGCTGGTGTTTTGGAAGCTGCGCAGAGTCCACTTCATAACCAATTGGGTTATCCGTATTGACCTCAAGTTTCCACTTGCTACAACATACTAAATAATGTTAGTGGAAACTGCTATTTTTATGAATGGCTCCCATTGGTACAAACGAGCACAAGCAATTTAATTTTGGGCTACACATTAAAAGAGTTATCTCCGGTTAAATGGATTGACACAATCAGTATTTTACCAAGTAGAGTTGAGCAAGTTTCTCCGCGATAAGAAAATGTTGTACCAAGTAGTCACAATCTCAGCAGTCTGGGTCCTTGGGGTCAAAAATGATACATCACTGAAGTTGGATTTATCAACTCCATGACCGAAAAAATATATACACTTATACTTTATTTATGCATACATGCATATAATTTTCCACCGAGATTTTACTGGGCTGATAGCACGTATCTATTTTTACAGTAGCAGAATTTACGCCAACATACAAAACTCATAATTACACACCATAACGCTTGGGTCATTATTATTCCAGTATATATCCTCCACAAGATTTCCAGTGACAACAGGAACAACACGACCTATTGCTAAGACAACAAGAGCAAATGTGCATGAAATGTTCCATGTCGTCGCGTTGAAGCGATAATATAAAAAATCAACTTCTTGGAGCTTTTTCTTCGTACTCAGGATAATAGTTTTTTAAATATATGCATTAAGGTGCAAAGAAGATTGTATGATTATTAAACATGATTGGCGTTAAAAAGTTTTTAGTTCATATAGACAAATCATTTATCTGACACATTTCTCTATAAAATTGCAAATGAAAGGCTCTGTCCCGAAATGCACCTATTTTTTTAAATCGACTGCTCGGTAACACGATTATCAACGGTCAATGATACTTACTACGAAGAACTTCACTCAGTTTTCGTGTACGATGACTTCCAATCTTTCTCAATGAGGTAAAACGATGTAGCAAGTTTATTAAAGAAACGTCTCATTTAAATTAACTGTTATCACAAAATCATATGTATTCTTTTATTGAGTCGTAATTCAGCTTTGTATGGAGATTTACTGGTGAGAACGGTCTTGAAATTAGATACGAACATATACATAGCTGTCTGTTATAATGCGCAAAAAAATGTATGATGTTCCATGATGATCTCTATGCATTCATTTACATGAAATCGCAATAATAAAGAACACCTAATGATACTGGTAATTATAACAACTAATGAATGTTGACGTATATCAATTAAAGTTTTCTTTCCAAGTAAGGATAAACTTCCGTGAAAAGATTTGATACGCTTACAAGGTGACTCTTGTTTTGTGAAATTCAGCCATTACGTTTTCTGCTATAAATACGCAGTGCACTGGTCGCATTTCTATCATTAGTTTCCATTCTGACTTTTTCGCTGCAAAAGGTCGAAAACAATATCCACATATCATATCGAAATGGGTAAGTTAAAGTTGATTTGGAATACAGAAATGTTAATTTCATCAAATGTTGAAATCAAATTAAAAACGATTTTTTACAGCGGCACAAGTTACAATTCCATACCAAGTGCTGGTGTACGCGGACGGTACATGCGGCGGCTCCATTCTCAGTTCCCTTCTCATCATCACAGCAGCCCATTGCGTTAAAGGCGTACCAAAGAACAGAATATCCATAACTGCAGGCACCCAAGAGCCCTGGAACGAATTTACGCTCAAGCAGGTCCGAAAAGTTGATACCGTCATCATCCATGAGCGGTACCGTCACGCGGCCTTGGTTAACGACATTGCACTAATCGTGCTCAGTAAGCCACTCGAATTTAATACAAACGTTCAGAATATAGAGCTACCTAGGAAGGGCGAAGAATTTGAGGGAAGAGCTACAGCCAGTGGATGGGGCGACACAACAGAAGGAGGGTCGGGTAGCAAAATCCTGAAATATGTCGTACTGCCCATTGTACCTTACGCGCAATGCAAACGGAGTTATGGATATCTTCGGCGGGACCAAATGTGTGCTGGTGAGACTGGCCTGGATATGTGCGAGGGTGATTCTGGTGGTCCGGTGGCTTGCAAGAGGAAAGGGTATAGGAAGCAGATTCTTTGTGGCGTGACTTCAAGAGGAAATGGGTGTGGTCGACCGGGTTACCCTGGAATTGCTGTCAAGGTTTCTAGTTACATTGAGTGGATTGAGAAGAAAAGGAGGGAAAGAAGGTAACATTTTTCTGTGCTCTTCACAAGCTTCAATGTCATTTCCATATTCTGAAATAAGTAGTGTCATGCTTTATCTGTATACTTCTTGCAGTGTTTAAGGACATCTGGTATATAATCTCCTCCACAATAATGATTAGAATTATTTCAAGCGGTTGAAATAACGAAATAGCAAGTTTTTGTAATTGAAAATATTTAAATAAAGAAATAAATTGCAAGAAAAATTGTCATAAATTGTCAACCGAAAATGCCCACGATAGTAAATCATTAAACTGGAGCAAAAGCAAATGCGATTATGAGCCTCCAGCCGTTTGGGAATTCGTTCCAAAAGAATGAATGAATTTATTCAGCAACACATTGCTTGTTATTTAAGACACCACAACAGTTTAACATAAGTACGACATGAGAATACGTAAATGCTGCGGTTCAGAAACTAGAATAGTGCCACTAAGAGGTTGAACAAACGCAAGCTAAGATAACATTTTCAAATTTTCTCTCCAGCTCGTCGTCTTCAAGAAACGAGTACGTTATCTTGAAGCTACTGTCGCCAACACAATCACAAAGCGGCTCAACATACGGGGCCACAGCCGCAGATATTGCTGTAAATAGTTTATTCTCAGTTCCAGGTTTGGTAATGTTAGCAGCATCAAATTTATCGTTGGATTCAACCGATTGGTTATTACAATATTCCCCTTTGCATACACATTTTTCAAAGTCGCCAATTTTTTGACAGCCAATGGAGGAAGTTTTTGAATGATGACAGTCTTTCCTGAACACCTCGCCAGCTTTTGCATTTTGACTATCCGAGTCGACACTCCAGATCCAAGTGGAGCATAAGCCGATATCGGTAGAGCAGAACTGTTTCGGCTTATTTTGCCCACATTCTTCTGTATTATTGCATGATAAGCATTTTACACCACCTGACATGTCAGTGGTAAATGATGTTACGTGCGAAACTTCTGTAGTTTTAAATGATTGAGGCAACGTTGTCATTGTAGACTGCGCAGTTGAAGCGGAAAACGTTGACGTGTCAAGGGAGGCTAAAGTTGCACTACTTCCTATGACAACCCTAATGTCTGCATCAGAAGACGTTGATGACGCAATCTCATTTTGATCCACATATTGGAAACTTCGACCCATCATATTCCAAACTCCAACTGTTGTTTCGTTTGCTGGGATCGAAGACGTGGTCTGAGATGGCGCAGTTTCGGCGGGTATCGTTGACGTGTCACGTAAGGTTGGGATCGAAGACGTTCTCTCAGGTGCGGCAGTTGAGGCGGAATACGTTGAGGTGCCAAGGGAGGTTAAAGTTGAACTACTTGTCATGGCACTAGTTTCTGAATCGGAAGACGTTGATGACGCAACCTGATTCTGATCCACATCCTGGAAACTTCGACCCATCATATTCCGAACTCCAGCTGTTGTTTCCTTTGCTAGGATAGAGTACGTTGTCTGAGATGCCGCAGTTGTGGCGGAAAACGTTGATGTGTCAATGGAGATTAAAGTTGAACTACTTATTATGGCACCAGTGTTTGCATCGGAAGAAGTTGATGATGCAATTTGATTCTTATCCACGTCCTGGAAACTTCGACCCATCATATTCCAAACTCCAGCTGTTGTTTCGTTTTCTAGGATCGAAGCCGTTGTCTGAGATGGTGCAGTTGATGTGGAAAACGTCGATGTGTCACTGGAGGTTGTAGTTGAACTACTTGAACTACGACCCATAATATCCCAGACACCAGCTGTTGTTCCTTCTGTTGGCATGGACGCCGTTGTCTGAGATGGTGCAGTTGAGGTGGGAAACGTTGTCGAGGTACTGGAGGTTAAAGTGGAGCTACTTTCTATGTCACCAATGTCAGCTGCGGAAGTTGTTCCTTTTGTTGGGACCGAAGACGTTGTCTGAGATGGCGCAGTTGTGGCGGATAACGTTGACGTGTCTTGTGAGGATGGGATAAAAGACGTTGTCTCAGGTGCGGCAGTAGATGCGGAAAACGTCGATGTGTCACTGGAGGTTGTAGTTGAACTACTTGCCATGTCACCAATGTCAGCTC